>VDFB02012135.1:0-40789 GCA_007258455.2 Sequoia sempervirens
ATTCTCATAAAAGTTTAAATGATTCACTAAATATATATATATTTTTATATATATGTATATGTATTTATACAATTAGGTATATATATATATATACACATATATATAAATATATATCCATAGTTTAAATTTGAAAGAACCATAGATACAAAATTTCTTCATACCCAGTTAGGGAAAATGCTCATTCTCATAAACAAAATAAATTATCATTGAAAACACCCGATTTAACCCAACTATATGAAGATTTCTCATTCTTTTCCAAATTTAAATGAAGCTATTCTCAAACACATAGAAATTTCACAGAGATTTTCATTTGGATTCACCATGTGTTCAAACAATTTCTATTGAAAGCTTCATAATACCAAAGTTTAATCTCTAAATTTCACACTATCTTGAGAGTTTTTGATTCAAGATTTGAATGCAATTTCTTGATGGAGTTTTCCTTTCATTCACAGTTTTAAATCTTCTAACAATTTGAATAGCTTTTAAATCATTTTCAAAAATAAAGAAATGCATAAAATTTCAAACATTGCACCTTATGTTTCTCCAAGCTTCAAATCCTTCAATGGAGATTTTCCTTTTCCTTTTTCAATTCAGCTTCACCAAATCTTCAATCTTTTCTTCCCAATTTCTTCCAAGAATTTCAATCCAAGTTTGCTCTCCAAAATTGCAAATTCAAAATTCAAAATAAAACAACAATTACCTTATGCAATCCCTTCTCCAAATTGTCAAACCCCTAATTTTGAACTCACCCACCAAAATTTATTGCTAAACTAGATATTTTATTTTTGCAATTTAATAAAACAATTTCCATTTTCCATTGAATTTGCATAATATTTATTTAAAACAAAGTTCTATTTTGCAACCAAAAGATAATTACATTTTCCTTTTTCCACAAAATTGAATTTACCCATCTACATTTAAAATCATTTTTAATTTTATTTCAAAAAGGAATGCAAGGAAATTTCTATTTTGATTTGATCTCAAAATTTAATAATGCTAACACAATATTTCAATTTAATTTATCAATAAATAAATCTAATCCATGATTAGATTATTTATTGATTGAATTAAACAAACTAATCAATTAATGAGCACTCCTTTATTTATTTTGACAATGAAATTAAATGAAACAAACACCATTTTTCTTGCAAATTTAAATACGCAAGTAAGGAGAGAAGAGGCAACAAAGAAAATAACTTATCCCAACTAACAACCCGATGACACACTATGGCTAGGGTGATGTCACGACATAGAAAACCTAGCTACTATCTCCCAATCATTTTTCGTTAGACAAGGGACACACTCAAACCTGTGGAACCAGGTTGAGTCAATGTCCTATACCTACATCCTGCACACAATACGAGTGTCGAAACATGCATATATATATATATATATTAAAACACACTGTGAAGAGAAAATCACGGGATCACAGGGCGCTCGCATGTGAGTGATGTGATCCCGTCCCCTTCACCAATACAATATCGCTAACTCACGAATCTAATCATCACTAATATAATCAAAGCATAAACATCAATAATTCACATACATGCTAATTTAATCCATAATATGAAATAATAATAACATCTAATTAAAGTGCCATCACATCAAAACATAATGTTTACATCGCTTAACAATTAGCGGACAAAAGTAATTAAGTTTATACCCAACATGCTAACAAAGAAAAACATAGATAACAAACATTGTTCGATCAAAATAACAAAATGGAGGGGTGTTACAGATGTCAGCTTGGAAGCTAAGAAAAATCCCTTCATGATCAAATAATTAGTTCAAGTTTGTTGGGCAAGTAATAGGTCTAGCATGACAACTTTTAGTGTGTCAAGGATATTTGCAGTGACTAGTGTAGTAATAATCTATAATTATTATTGTAGTATGAAACTGATATGTTAGGATTGCATCATTCTTTATTGCTATTTGGCTAAAGTATCAGTTATATAGAATGATAGAAAATAATAGTGCATAACATATAGCTATCAAAATTTAACACAATAGAAGCCTCGTTCAAATGAGATTTGCTTTTATGCACATAGATTAGGGAAGATCATGCCAAGATCAAACACTTTTCCATCTGATTATTCAATATAAAAGCGGCCAACAGTTCTTAGTTATAACAAAACCATTGGGATTTTCTACAATGAAACATGAACAATAATCCAAAGCTAACAAGTTAATTGACAAAATAGTTGGTTCCACAAACTAGCAAAACATTATGATTTTAATTTATGTTGAAAATTTGGGGGCATTATACTATTATACTGTGAATCGATATTGTGTGTTTGTTACTGACTAATCTAGAAGTATTTAGTACTTTAAACCGATTTTAAAGCTTACCTATTTTGATTTTGAATTTGATGAATTTGTGATTTCTTCTCCATAATTATGAACTGTACACTATTGATGCATATTCATTTGCTACCTCTCCATTCTACACTAACAGTCCTCAGATTGTTCTGATTTTTAGATGTAGTATCTCAATTCTTAGCTTTCTAATCTATTATTTATCCTAGGAAACTATTTCAGGAAAAATACTAGCAAAAACAACACTCACAAAATTAACTCAACTTTTCACAATACAATAAGTTTATTAAGATATTTCTTGCTTGTTTCTAACCCTGATCCCTGTTTGACTTTTATATGGCCTACTGAATTTGATTGTATTTATGCTTTTGATGTTTATCTCTATCAATTGCAAAGGATAATGTAGAAATGCACCTTTATCATTTGAAATGGAATAGGATAATTGTACACTCATTAAGTTGGCTGCATTTTGTTTTTTTCTTGAGTAGTTTTGGCAGTAACTGTATAAAAGCTTTCTAGAATCAACTACATGGATTTTATAGTATTATCTGACATTTTCATGGCTCATCACCAGGGAAAATTCAAAATGCTCTACTTCATTGATTAGTGTACCTTTCCAGTTGTAAGGGTGCATTATCATTCAAGCATTGATATTTGACAAGAACATTAAGTTGATACTTCTAATGTGATTTATCATGTCTTTTACTATAGGTTGGGGTTTTTAGTGCTGGTCACAAATGGTCAGTCATAGAAGGAAAGGAAGAAGAAGAATGGAGAAATTATATTGTGATAATTCCTACTGAAAAAATTTAGGAATTGGTCCTGAAAGATAAAATTGATTATGATGACACTATGCTTGATATAGGGGCTGGGAAAACATCATCTAAGCCTGACTTTGAAAGTGTCGATGATGATTGTGAGAAGCCAGATAAACTGGCTGATGATTTTGACAAGGAGGTGAGCTATATTTTATGGAAGGTTTATAATTTTTATGAATTTTGTCTCTGTGGCTATGTATTTACATTGGGATTTGAATTTATCAGGTAGAGGCCACTTTCTGAAGAATTGTTTTAGAAGTTCCAGGCATTCAACAAGATCATGTGATTCTAGAAGTGAATGCATTGAGGTATGGTTGATATTTTCTTTTAGAGATCTACTGCCATTTATGTTATTGGCAAGATAATCTTTTCCATTTTTGTTGATGGGTAAGTGGAAAATTTGAAGAAAATTCTCAAATTTGCTACACAATCACAAAACAAAATGGATAATCTCTCATATTTTGATCATATTTTATAAAATGGAAAGGAAACTTGTTGAGCAAGACATTTGCTTTATTTAAAAAAACTTGTCAAACTGTTGGAGGTACAGTTGTGCCTTACATGTTGAAATCCAATTGGGAGCTTATGTTCATTTTCATAGACAAGTTCTCTAAAAAGTTGGAAGAAACTAAATTTTCTGATGGGTTCACAATTGTACAAATATTTGAATTTTTTTTAATATTTATTGATTTATTTGTTCTTTTTGTTTCATCAAATCTCTTTGATTTAATTTTTTTGTTTTATCAAATCTCTTTTTATTTGAGTTTTTGTTTCATCAAATAACGGTTGCACAAAAGAATAGTTGCCTGAAGAAGTCCACAAAGGTTATTGAATATTAACAGACTTGATAGACAAGGGTTGAATGATCTTAATCCTAAAAATATAAATTTTGCAGTCATGTGAGGGCTGATAAGAAGAATATGACTGCTGAAAGTAAAAGTTTTAAAAACAAAAAATTGGTTGCCTTGACTGAAGTCAAGCAAGTGAAGACTTGTTGTGAAATACTGTGCAAGCCAGATAAAGACCAAGTCATGCATCCATCCTTATCCTCTGAGAAATCAAATTTACATTCATGATCACCTACCAGCACTTCACTCTTAGAGCCCAATTTTCTATTCCTGAGATATGAGAATATCTCATTTAGCTCACAGATCCAAAGTAATTGAATTGTAAAAATGATTTATTCCTGAAGATCAAGATTCTATAATTTCAAAAGGTAGAATTAGTATTGCAAATGCCTGATTTATCATTGCATTAACTGCTCCCACCATCTTATATCTATGTGCACGACCTTGTCTTTAAATTTTTAGCCTTGTTATACCTTTGTTTAGCAATAGGATTGTGTCTATTTTGTATGGCAAGAACCAACTCTGCTACTGTGCTTACAATATTTAACAATTGCAAAAGCATTAAAAATTTTTCAGCAAAGAAAAAGAAGAGATATTAGTAAATATTACATTTTGGTATTATTTCAGTAAACATCTTTATTATAGTTAAATTGTGGTTTATTTTCTCTCATAACTTTTATCTTAAAAATCACAGGTATGGCTTCTATCATAAATCTTGAGCTTGAATTACTAGATTTGGATTTGTGGGCAACAAGGTCGATTAAACAAAGGCAGCAAAATGTATAGATGGTGAAGGTTCAGCCAATGCCTTATCTTCCTTAGAATGATGTTGAGATGTCTGAATTTTGAAGTGGTGAGGAGATTTATTTATTTTCATTTTTTTGAGCTTTCTTTCCTTGACTGCAAATAAAAATGTAATATGTAACTTCTGTCCATAATAGACCAAGCTCCTAGACTCTAATACAACATTGAAGTTTTGACTTATCATTGTGTAGCTTATATGTGAGAAACTAGTGTTATTTTACTTATAATTGAAGGTTCTTGATTGTCAAATTCATCAATTGAGAAAACTACTGTTCATTTCCATCAAAAACATGTTGTTGTGTATAATCTCTCATATTAGGTTGAATGGATTGTAGAGGGAAGAATTAAATTTCATATTTTCCTTTAGTCTACAATCCAGTGTCTTCATCTCCTTTGTGTTATTTTGTCATGATATTAGTCTAAATTTCTCTCTTGTTGTGTGGTAATTTCTCTTCACGTTATATTAGAATTGGAGAAGGTTGGGTGTCATTTATTATTGTTGGATTGGAAGTGGTTTTGATTTACTAATTAATGTTGTGCAGAGGCTACTAGGTGCTTAATTTTGGTTGTTAATCTCTTCTTGGAGAAAAGAAGATTGTCGATGGTTGGAAAATACTGCAAGGTAATTCAATGTTTGAATTGGGTGTGGGATGACCTAATCTTTTTAGATTGTCAAAGTTTGACTTTGAACTAGTGTAAGGTTTCTTATTCTCATGATAATATGTTTTGATATGTTGTTAAGACTACAAATTTCTTGGTTGGATGTAATGTACAAGGCACTCATTGAAGAAGTTGTATGGTTATTTTGTGAATATCTTTATGATGATCAAGTTATGAGTAAATTTACCTATTTGTTTTAGATAGGGATTTTTATTGAAATTGAAAATATTGTTTTCTATAGGAATTCGGTGAAATATATGAAGCTGAAGAAAATTTGGAATTAGCTTTGGAATAGTTTGAGTGAGTTGCAGAGCTCTATCAATGTGGAGAAGTTACTAGTACAACTAACTAGTGTTAACTTAAAGTTGCATAGTTTGTAGCCCAGCTTGAGCAGTAAGTTAATATGAAAATATTTGTAAAAGTTTTTTGGGATCACATATTTTCACTTTTGGGCTATCAAATGACCACAATGTAGTGGCTACATATAATTGGATTTTTTTTGGGGTTTGATTTGTTGATTTATTATTTTCAGTTCATGTGTAGAGACTCGAGGATTTGTGGTTCTTTAAAAGAATGATGCAAATAGATTTAATTGTTAAATCTAATATTGTTTGCCTGTTCGAAAAAAATTTCTTTCATGCTATTGATTATCTTAAAGGAAGAATTTAACTCTCTCCAAAATTGTATCAAAATCGCGTAAGGCTGTGCTATGCTCAAAGACGATTTGGAAACCCTATCATTCATCAATAACAAAGTACATGATTTAGTGGTTTGTTACAATGAAAGGATATTGGCCTTTGAGAGGACTAGACATAGGCACACAAGAAGAAGAAAGTTCCCACTCTAAAGCAAAATTGTCCAGTCGAGACAATTGAGTCAACTCTTTGTCAAACTACCTTGCCATGCTCGAAAGAGTTATGCCGGTAGTTGAGTATATTCCACTAGGTTTTAGGAAAATATTAGCATTTTCTCTTTCCTAGAAATGAATCGTTTTCTCGAACGTCATGTTATGATGTACGTGTTGCTCATGGTTGTATGAACAGTTTTATAAACTATAAATTAAAAAATATTTATTGGCATTAACTTTATGAATTCAAATTATGATGCATTATTTTCTTTGTTTTTTTATGAACATTATGCTTTGCGTATTCGACAATTGTTCATTGCTCCTAGATTCAAAATCATTCATAATTTTTGTCATAATTTTCCATCGCATTTGGAAAAATAAAAATAAAAACTCCAACCAATAGGAGGATGACGAGAATTTGAAAACATTGAATGTTGAAAACCACACTTAAAAAATATTTAAAATAAATTGTTTATTTTTTTAATACATTTTTACATATTGTCTCTAAAGAGACAAAAATACTTCTATTTCATATTGTCTTTATAGAGACAATATTTAAGACAATACTTTAAGACACTCGCTTAAAGACAATACTTGTGACAATACACAATTTTTTTTTTGTCTCAAGTTAAGACAATTCACTCAAAAATTGTCTTAAATATTGTCTTAAACCGCCCTTCTATGTAGTAGTGGAATGACTCTAGTATCTTTTAAACAAATGCAATGAAGCAGGTTGTGCCAGAGAGGGCAGTATGATGTGTAAAATGGATTTGTTGAATATGCTTCAACATTGAAATCCTATGAATGTAGTGCATAGATAAAATATTTGTTAAAAAGCTTTAGAAAACTTTAAACAAATGAAAGAAGGGGGTGCACAAATTGATAAGAGACACTGACACCAATCAAAACACAATGAATGTTGAAGCAGCCAATGCATAGAATGAGGGCCACACGGTCTGTTGAAGGGAATGCCATGAAAGTAGAGTGCGCGCAAGATTGAATTTATTGAAAAATCTTTAATAACTTTCAAGAAAATTTTGTGGCTAGTGAGCGAGCATGGTGGATCGGCCACTTTGATGATTGAAAAGAATGCAAAAAATGTGTCTAATGCCTGGTGTGTTGCAAGGTTGCAAAGGAATGAGCAAGGATGAAGTTTAGGGAAAAATATAAAGCAAATGGGCCAAATGGAAGAGTGCGCACATCATAGAATGGTTTGTTGATAACACTTTAGAAACACCTAGTGCAACCAAAAACAAGAAACTTAGCCGCCATGGCTGGGAAAATTGCAGAGCAGAGAATATGCACCAAGAGGATTAGGGAAAACTTGAAATCAAACAGAAGCAAAAGCAGATCAACGGCTACCAAGTAGGATGAAAGTGCAGCATAATCTCCACCATTCCCCACCATTTCGCGATCTAAAGATGCATGACCTTTAACGTCCACAAAATCATGGGCTCATGAAACGTGGCACTGGTGGGCCTAGAGTGGTTTCTTTTTGAACACATGAGTGAAATATATTAAAGTGGCCCGAAGAGATTTGTTAAAAGAAAGGAAAATATTTGAATATCATGTGGGGTCCCGTGAAAATTTAAAAATGCCTGATGATGTTTTATATTTTAAAATTGTTGTTTTGAATATAATATTGAAAGGCTAAAATATTGTCTAGATAGATGAAACAAAGGGTAAATAGTCTATCTGCCCTGGAAAAATATTTTAAAATATGGGTAAAGTGTTTTGTCTTAATAAATATTTCATCTGGCAAATATTTTAATGTGAAAGGTGCATGTGGGAATATGCAAGGATAAATTCACTTTAGGGCCAAATATTATATGTTGGGAGATAAATGTGAGCAAGAATATTAAAGTTATGAGACTTTAATATATAAGATAAATGTATAATCTACAACAAACAAAGAAAAGAGCTGAAAGAAAAAATTTCACAGGTAGAAGCATTTTACAACAGCAGAGTAAAATGGGGAATTCCATCATGTGGGAATTTTTTCTGTTGAAGGACAACTAATAGGACAACTAACAACAAGGGAAAATGAAGAGGCAATTTCAGTTACAGAGAGATGAGAGAGGTTTTGAGAAGCTTGTTGATCGACGGTGGATTGAGTTTCTAATTTCCATCTATGGATCAAATTGATCTTAGGGCTACCTCTATTTCTCTTTTATTCTTTTCTTCTCTCATTGAAGAAGGTCGGGGTTTCCAATTTATGAAAGCTCTACAGGTCAGGCAGAAGCTCTGGGTAGAACTTTATAGCTAGGAGAAATGTAATTGAGTCATTAAATCTGAAAGTGTCAGTTATGAATTGTGTTCTCATGTTTATATTTAGTTGATAATTGTCTCCATTTTTGAGATGTATTACTCTTTTTGATTCAATAATAAGATTATCTGAGTCTTTTCATGCACATTTGCTGCATTAGAGTGATATATGTTGTTTCCTTCTATTCTAAGAATAATGTAATTGCTTTAATGAAGCACAAGGTGCATTTATTATTGCCTTTTGTTCATAGGATAGTGTAATTGCTTTAGCATATGTGATAGGAATACTATGTTTTAGGTGGATTTATAAGAAGAGTTATCAGATAAAACTTCAGTGACCTGGTTGTCATAATGTGATAACATTTGTAAGGATCTTCATAACATTTTCAACACTGTAGGATGAATGCTGGTTATATGACTCCATAGCCCATTTTCTGGCACTAGTCAAGTATTATACTTTTGTTGTTTTCAGCTTGGTCCTTAATCTTCAAAATTAAAAACCATTTTAAATCCCTGTGTGTTATAATGTTGTGGTTATCTCATGCTCCAAGTAGTTGATATTACTGATGAAAATCCAATTCTATTCATTATTATCCTATTATGTTGAGCTATTAAATGAGATTATCTGTTGAGCAATATTCTGTTATGTATGTGTTTCAATTTCTTTTATATGACTCCATAGCCCATTTTCTGGCACTAGTCAAGTATTATACTTCTGTTGTTTTCACCTTGGTCCTCAATCTTCAAAATTAAAAACCACTTTAAATCCATGTGTGTTATAATGTTGTGGTTATCTCATGCTCCAAGTAGTTGATATTATTGATGAAAAGCCAATTCTATTTAGTATTATCCTATTTTGTTGAGCTATTAAATGAGATTATCTATTGAGCAATATTCTATTATGTATGTGTTGATATTGCTAAAGGGATCACCCTCCTAGGTCTTGCAGAGCCCAAAGTGTAGGAGGCTTTTTAAAGTCCTCGTCAGTTGGTCTAGGTCCTCCGAGCTACCCTTGATTGGAATTGGAAATTCCATAGGTAGATTAGGAGACAAACCTGGTTTACAGGAAAAAACACCAACAAAATGGCGACTCTGCTAGGGAGAATTTGAGAAAATTCTCACAGAAGAATCTAGAAATAAAGTCATATTATTGTTTTCCATTTTGAATTTAGTTCAAATCTTGAAGGATCTTAAGCCTGGAGAGAGATAATTGTTGTAGTGAACCTGATTAATTTCAAGATCTGTGGTGCTCTGCTAGTGAAAGGAACTCAAAAATAAATTTACATGTGAAAGAACTTCATGTTGTTTGAAGTTCAGTCCTCTAAGAAAAGAGGTGGCGACTCTATCAAGAAGAACCTGATGAAGAGGTGATTATAGTTCCAGATCTAAAATATTTCCAGAAAATTTGTAGCAGTGGTAATGTTTCCAGGTATTCTTCATGTATTTGAACTTCTTAGAAAGAATTTTTGGTTCCCTATTTAGTGATTTAGCACTACTAGAGGGAAAGAACAATGAATTTAAGTTTGCACAATTCCATTTGTTGGATCTGTTGAATGTAATTGTAGTTTTGTTGAAATATTTTTGTCTAGTGCTCAAATCTTTGCTAATTTGGATGGTTAGAATATATTTGTACATCTTAAGGATTTCCATCCATTTGTATTGTCATACATTTCAAGACCAGGTTGTCATTAATGGTCATTGTAATCCTTCATATGGTCATGATTGTAATTATGCATAATTAGAGAGCCTTGAATTGTAATACCCATGGATCATCAAGGTAAAGTAGCCATACCTATAAATACCTTGGTTCAGCTTGTTAAGAAATGTCAAAAATATGATGATCTTCAAGGATCTAATACCCAAAAGTATAAGAACTCAAGAGTTAATAAGCCTAGGTTCAGTCTTGAAAGAAGGCCTAAAGAGATGGATGAAAGACACAAGATGTTATCACAAGCCCAGCTAAGAGACCATCAAACTGTCTCTACTTGTCAAGTTGTTGCACCTTATGTCAATTCCTTTGATCCACTGTATGCTCAGTTAGACTTGTCATGGGTTGATTAAAAAGTTCAAAGTATGCCAGCTCAAGTCTACAAGAAGATGCCTAGATTTGATGGATATAATGTTTGTGAAGGAAATGCACATGTCAAAAGTTTTTCCAGCTTCATGGAGAAACATTCTTTCCAATATTAGGATATGTGGATGAGATTATTTGTTAGATCTCTTGAAGCAAGGGCTTGGGATTGGTATTTGAGTTTTCCTGAGAAGCCATTTCCTTGCTGGGGTGAATTGGTGAATGCTTATAGAAAAGAGTTTGCAAGAGATCCCTATGACCTTCCCAGAAGGTCAAAGCAGATCAAGAAACAAGATGAAGAGTCAAGTGTTGATTTTAGTCATAGATTTGATGCTACCTTGTCACTAATCCCAGACAATTTCAGATCTAGCACTTCATATTGTATTCATATGTATTTTGAAGCTTACGAAAAAGGATCTAGTGCATTGTTAAAAGAGTTTAAGATATTGAGTATGCAGATGGCTTACACAGTCCTGGATATTTTGGAGAAGCAGAGGAATGAATATATACAAAGCTTGTTGTCTTCAATTGTTAGTAAACATGCTGATGAAATCAACAACTATGTGAATGTGAACGATTAGAGGTCTTCAAACAAGTGCATAGTTGAGAAGATAGAAGATGAAACAGATGCATCATCAAATTATGAGAAAGTTGTTAATGAAAAACTTATAGAAGAAGTATACCAAACTGAGAATCACCAGCTGAGTCTTCCAAGCCAAGAACATGATAAAGGATATCAGTTGGACTTATTCTTTGAAGAAGAGAAGTGCAATCAGCAATGTTGTAATACAGTTGACCATGCCAATCTTACAAGGGTTAAATGTAGCTTTGTTATAAATCTCCATGATGAGACATTTAAATTTGCTGACTTAGGGAATTCTCTTGAGAACACCAGTCTACTAGCTGCAAGTGAAAGAGTATGTGATCAATTTCAGTTTGAAAGATCAACTGCCAGCAGTTGTAACGAGGAAACTATTGATAGTTTTTAGTTTGATAGAGAAGATGTCTATGTCTACCCTCAAGAGGATGTAAATGTTAAACTCAATGAAGACACCCAACTCAATGTTGAGATACATGGGTTGTTGTTATGATAGCTCAATGGTGAGTAAGGATGGACAAGTGGATGGTCTTTTCTCTATGACAAATTGTGACCATGTTCCTGACAATGTTGTTAACAATTCAATTTCCTATGATTGGGGAGACCCTGTTTATGATCAGCCCATTGAGTTTTCATACTTTGATGATGATGATATTCATGGTGTAAGGTATGATGCAATTGAATCTGATTCTCCTTCAAATTATGAACTGGCCGATCGTGATAATGATAATGTGCATGAAGACAAGTAGTTACTTGATTGCAATGATGCAATGCATGATGATTGTGAAAGTGAGCATGCTGATGCAAACTCAGAGATATGTTTTGATGAGTTTGAAGTAGTAGATGACTATGAGGATTGTGCATCTAATGAGCCAAGTTTTGAAAACTTTGATGTGGATTTAAACAAGTCTTTGTTTATTGACTTGAATGAGCCTAGCCATGAGTTTTTTCATGTGGATGTAGAGGTTGATTTCGATGAGAAAACAGATTATGATTTTGAACCAGAATTGCTTGTTGAGCAAGCTTGTGATATTGAAAAGGTTGATGCCTTATGTTCAGAAGATGACAGTATGACTATAGATGATGATGAATCAGAAATTTCTCATGACTCTCAATACTAGCATGATGAAGAGCAAGTAGAGAGTGTGTCAATACATGAGTGTATCTCTTTGAATACACTTGATGATAGTTTGCATGATGAGCTAGATCTTCTGGAAAGTCCTTGTGATGGTATAAATTTTGATGTGCAAACTAATGATCAGATTGAGCATAATAGTTCCAGCTATGTAGTAGATTGTGAGTGCTATTTTTGTTAGTTGGAAGGAGTTTTTTTAGAATGTGGCAATATGCAGAATATTGAAAAAGGTTGTTTTTAGCCTAAGAATGATTTGCATGATGAATTTGATGAGTTCTTGCCACATGACAATTAGCATTTGGAAAGTATGTCTAACTTTCAAATGCATAGTGAATATGAACATGTTGATGATGTTGTGTATGATGGCCTATTAGGAGGGACCAACATGTTCAATCAGACAGATGGTTGTGATCAAACAGTGCTTTCATATGGTCTTGATCCCCATTTTCAAATGTTGTCACTTGATACTAAATCAAAGGATGAAGAAAGTGGCAATGATATGACCTATTTGATTTGGTTGCCAATTGATGACAAAGTTGAACAGAGAGCAAGTTTTCACTTACACAAAGGCAGCCTAATCCCTATGTTTCCAAGGGTGTAGTCACCCATGTTGTTATGGTTTGACAGTGGCAAGCATGAGTTGAAGGAGATCAATTCTTTTTGTAGAATTGTGTTTGATAGAGGTAAATACTGATTTCACTTTTTCATTTGGTGACCTGGAATCACTAGATGAAGTTGAAAAATAAAGGTTGAATAAAGGAGCAGTTTGAGGACACCTGATGACTTAGCTTTTGGTCTACTTCCCCAGAGATTTCGAATCTCGCTATGCCCACAGGGGGCATACATCCCCAGTCGAAGCCACTATTGGCACTCTAAAATTTTGTAAATTTGAGATGCCCAATTCAAAATTTTGCCTCTGCACTTTCAGGAGTGCACCTAATGAACTTGCTTGAATGACCTACTTTGGAGGGTCATATTTTGGAGCCCGTTGATTTCCAAGAAAAATCCCTTTGTAGATACACTCATGTGTCCTATGTGAACATACATGTCAATTTTCAGCTTCCCACGATGAGTTTTGTCAAGGTTTCAAAAAGTGAAGCTTGAGGGTTTTGTCACTATTCCGCAGTTTGCAAATGTTCAGTTTTGCAAAGTGGCCTCCTATTTGAGCTTGCATTTTACAACTAGATGATTTCCATGCCAAAATGATTGTTTTTCTTCATTCTCCATACCAAAGTGATCTCACATGTCAGTTTTCAAGGCCTTATGAGTTGATTTTCTATTTTTATCAGATCGAAACCAAATGAAATTTCTTCAGTTTGGCGCTGAAACCTTTCTGAGAGGCCAACTTTGAGTGTCAATAACTTTTGATGGGTGATGATTCAGGTTAATCCCTTCTAAACACATGCTCAATGTACCAAAGTGATCCACTGTGTCAAGTGGTGGCTCGTTAGGAGTTGATTTGATATTTTTGCTACGTGGTGATCTAGTGAGTTTTAATTGGTTTTCAGCTTGCACGGTTTCAGAAAATCCAAGAGGGCGACTTTGAGGTTGAATAACTTTTTCCTCGTGATTGATCTCTCTGATCTATCTTTTTCATTGTATTCTCGGGAGGAATTCTTGCATGCTTGCAAGTTTTTATGTCTTAAATAAGGTCGTTTGCCCAATTTTCAAGGCCAATTCCTGAACCAACTTGTCCAGTTTTGCATTTTCTGCAAAAGGTCAGAAGGTGAGTTTTGATGAAAACCCATTGCATGTTTTTATCTTCTAATGCACTCAGAAGCTGTTCCTGATCAATTCAGGAAGAAAATTTGTTTCGAAACAAAAAAAATTTAGTTGGGCCCATAAGGGGACCCGACCTGTGACACACAATATGAGGATAGCGTATCAGTAAAGAGGTGGTACTGAAGGGATTTATAATGGCTATAGGACTATCATGGAAAAGGAATAGTAAGTAAGAGCTAGGGCTTTTATGTGTAGATAAAGTTAAAATTTCCATGTAGGGGACAAAATGTTATATACATATACTGTGTAGGCCTCATTAGGGAAAGAGGTATATTGATAGGTGAGTCTTATCTTGCTTGTGTGATGAATTGGCTCTCCACATTCAAGATTTGCAAAATACTTGGTTCAGTTAAGGAACATCAAACAAATGAGAATAGAAAGGTTCATCATCTGGATATTCAATCTAATAAGGCCATTATATTAACTGTATATAATTAGCATGCTCTTGTCCTCCTTGCCATTTAAAACTATTCCTTATGGGGAGTGCACTAGGCAGTTTTTCAACATAAAAAATTAGTTGGTGGAAATCCTAAAAGGTACTCAAAGAATGGATGCGTTGAGAGGCTTTTAGAAGCTTTTGACAAATGCAATTAGCATATTTTCTGTGCACCCAAAGAGTGGAGATTTTTCAAATATCTTGTGTCTACCTGGCGTTGGAGCTAAAGGCATGGATGACCACCAAGGAAAAGTTGATTTTTTGAGGAGCTTTCAAGAAGCTTCAAGCGAATGTAATTGGAAGGTGTAAGGCCAAGCCCCACAATCTCTGTCATCATTCCTTTGGTCCATGTAAGAAAATTAGCCAAAGAGGATGGAGTACGCACAAAACAAAGTGATCTATTCAAAAGCCTTTTGAAACATTCCATTGAATGCAATGAGGGCAGTGCATATATGCACAAAATAGTTTTTTTGAAAAGAGTTCATAAACTCTCAATCAAATGCTTTTGGAAAAACACGTTGGTAGTTGAGAGGGAATGCCACTGAACACAGTCATCACAAATGGAGAGGAAGGTGCCCAGTATAAGCAAAAAACTCAAAAATTCCCCGTGTATTGAGTGAAGGGAGGAATTTGAAGGTGGGTGCGTGCCAAGAGGTGTTCACAGACATTTCTCAATGTGCAAATAAATGTGCATAAAATAAGTTACCATACGCTGGAGGTACTATGAGTAGAGAGAATATGCAAAATGTTGTGCTGAAAAGGCCATGGAAACATTTTGAATAAATGTAGTCACTAGCTGGAGATGGTAACCAATGACTGAAATATGAGCCCTAGAGGAGAATACTGCACCTAGCATGCACATAAAATTATTTGGTGAGAAGGCATTAGAAACCTCCAATCCAACGCACTTGGCAGCTACAAAAGCGGTGCCCAAAACCTTTTCCTCCTACTCGTGCCATATTGAAAGGATCTTAGAAAATCCTTAACAAATGAAATTGCTTTAATGAAGCACAAGGTGCATTTATTATTTCCTTTTGTTCATAGGATAGTGTAATTGCTTCAACATATGTGACAGGAATACTATGTTTCATGTGGATTTATAAGAAGAGTTATCAGATAAAACTTTAGTGGCCTGGTTTTCATAATGTGATAACATTTGTAAGGATCTTCATAACATTTTCAACACTATAGGATCAATGCTAGTTATATGACTCCATAGCCCATTTTCTGGCATTGGTCA
Organism: Sequoia sempervirens; assembly: GCA_007258455.2. Classification (NCBI taxonomy): domain Eukaryota; kingdom Viridiplantae; phylum Streptophyta; class Pinopsida; order Cupressales; family Cupressaceae; genus Sequoia; species Sequoia sempervirens. The sequence continues at coordinate 15,821 of VDFB02012135.1, forward strand.
AGTATTATACTTCTGTTGTTTTCAGCTTGGTCCTCAATCTTCAAAATTAAAAACCATTTTAAATCCCTGTGTGTTATAATCTTGTGGTTATCTCATGCTCCAAGTAGTTGATATTACTAATGAAAAGCCAATTCTATTCAGTATTATCCTATTATGTTGAGCTATTAAATGAGATTATATGTTGAGCAATATTCTATTATGTATGTGTTTCAATTTGTTGATATTGCTAAAGGGACCACCCTCTCGGGTCTTGCAGAGCCTGAAGTGTAGGAGGCTTTTTAAAGTCCTTGTCAGTTGGTCCAAGTCCTCCGAGCTGCCCTTGATTGGAATTGGAAATTCCATAGGTAGATTAGGAGACAAACCTGGTTTACAGGAAAAAACACCAACAGAACCCCCAAGAGAAAAGATAATAAGAGAAGAAAAGAAACCAAAAGAGAAGGGGGACCCATTTTGTTCCAAATCAAAATGGGGTGGTTATGTAGGGCATAACATGTGCATGAAAGCATGGGGGAAACATAGTTCGAAAAGGTCAAAAAAATCGAGATGACAAGATGAGATCTAAATGAAGACCGACATGATGAAGGAACCTAGATGGAAGTGAATTATGAGAACGATGACAAGGACTAATGACACAATCTTAGATTAGGATAGAAGCTCAGGATAAAAGATAGCAGATGAAGCTCGTCAAATGCTCAACCAAAATATACCAAGTGATAGGATGGTGGATGCAAATGGAGGGACATGATCGAGAGGATGATGGGATATGAAATCAAGATGGGTGGAAGCATAAAGTAACTAGGATGCAAGGTAGATAATGATTAAGCCCTGTATGAATGGTGCCTATGACTAGGTTTTCACCAAAAATAATTATCGAAGGCACCACCAAGGGTGGTTTTCACCATAGGATAAATTATTTCTCTTTACTATTTTTTATTTTTCTAATTTTTTTTAAAAAAAATTGTACTTTTTACTTTTTTTGTATTTTTTTATATTTTTGCAAAATAGGATACCCCAGCTGACTTAAGTGTAGAACCTTTTTAGGTGCATGATGTTAATGGGCTCCTCCAGGGGATCTTCTTTAGGTGTGGCAAGTTTGTATGCCCCTGATCCATATTTTTTTGTGATGACATAAGGACTCAACAAATTTGCTTCAAATTTCCCGTTCTTATCTCGGTCCTACTGAGTGTGATGATTCTCCTTAAGTACTAAATAACCAATGTTAAATTGGCAAGGATGAACCTTCTTGTTGTAGCTTCTTTTCAGATGATTTTTATATGCTTGAAGATGGTCATATGCTTTGATCTGTCTTTCATCTAGGAGTTCTAGTTGGATGAGTCTTCCAATCTGAGCATCTTCATCACTGATAAGATTCTTCAAGGAGTTTCTCAGTGAAGGGATTTCTACCTCAATCAGCAAGATAACATTGACACCATAAATGAGAGAGTATAGAGTGGCACCAGTAGGGGTGCAGTATGCCCAAAGGGCGGGATGGATGTGAAGGTGCCAATATTGACTAGTATTGTTGACCACCTTTTTAAGGATCTTGATCAAAGTTTTGTTGGTGGCTTCCACTTGACCATTACCTTGGGGCTAATAGGGTGTAGACCAATGATGTTGGATGTGGAAGGTTTCACAAAAGTGTATAATGGCTTGGTTCTTGAATGGTTTTTCATTATTAGAAATGATAGTGGATGAGATTCCATATCTACAGAGAATATGGAAAAGGATAAACTTAGAAATCTGAGTACTTGCAATTTGTGAGAGTGGCATAGCTTCCACCCACTTGGTGAGTACTCAGTGGTAGTGATGATAAAGGTATGGCCACTAGAGGATGGGGGATATATCTTGCCGATTAAGTCAAAATCCCACTGAGAAAAGGGCCAAGGTGCTATAAGAAGCTGTAAATCCTATGCAAGAGCGTGTATCAAATCTGTGTGTTGTTGACAGTGTAGGCACTTCTTTATGAACTCACAAGAATCATGTTCCAGTGTAGGATAGTAGCATCCCACTCAGAGAATTCTCTTAGCTAGGGCAATGCCATTTGAATGGGCCCCACATACACCACTATGTACTTCCGCTAATGTGGAGCAAGCTTCGGTCTCATTAAGACATCTAAGGAGGGTTCCATCATACCCACAATGATAAAGTGTATCACCTATGATGGTATAACAAGATGTTCATTGGATGAAATATTTTTGTTGGTTGCGTGTAAGATCGGGATGTAAGTTTTTGTCATGTAGGTAGGTATAAATATCATGGTACCATCATGATGTAGGACCTACAATGTCACACACCATCTCACTTTCATGGATATCATAAGTAGGGATTAAGAGTTGTTCAATGAGGAACTCACACTCTGTTCGATCTTTAGGCATGTCAATTAGAGAACCAATGGTAGCTAGCACATCCACTACTTTGTTCTGCACTCTTGGAATCTGGTCAAACTAGATGGATATGAAATACCTTTTGAAGTCATCTACTATGCTTTTATAAGGTAACAACTTATCATATTTTGTTAGAAACTCATCGTTGACCTGTTTGATGATTAACTGGGAATCACCAAAGACTCTTAGGTGAGTGATATGCCATTGGATTGCAATTCTGAGGCCAGTAAGAAGAGCTTCATATTCAGCTATGTTGTTTGTGCATGGAAAAGCCAACCTAAATGACTTTGGTATATAATCACCTTAGGGGGTGATGAGCAAGATTGCTGCCCCTGATCCATTGTGTGTGTATGACCCATCAAAGTACAGTGTCCATATGGCTACTTCTGTTACTGTGAAGACCCCTCATCAGAAAATTTTGTCACTAGAGGATAGGGATCTACTAGGGGAGAATCTGCCAACTAATTCACTATCACTTATCCTTTAATAGGTTTTTGATCCACATATTCTATATCAAATTTTCTTAACAACATGACCCACTTAGCCATCTGACCAGTTAGAGTTGTCCTGGATAATAGATATTTGTGTGGATTGACCATGGAGAAGAGCTTCACTGGGTGACTAAGCATATAGTGTAAGATTTTTTGCGAACTGAAGACCATGGCTAGGCAAGCTTTTTCCATCAGAGAATAGTTGAGCTCATAGCCAACTAGATTCTAGCTGATGTAATAGATTTCTATTTCTTTTGATGACTCGTCATGTTGTGCCAACAATGCCTCCAATGCCACTGAAGTAGTAGAAATATACAGCAAGAGTAATTTACCTAGAATTGGAGGCATAAGGATGGGTGGGTGAGCTAAGTACTCTTTGATCGTGTCAAAGCTGAGCTGAAACTTTTGATTCCACTTAAAAGTGGTATCCTTTTTTAGGAGATGAGTGAATGACTGGAATTTGTTGGCTAATTGAGCTATGAACCACTAGATGGATTGTAACTTACATTGTAGGCTCCTTAACTATTTGAGATTGCGTGATGGAGGCATATCCATGATTTCCTTGAATTTTGTTGGATCGACCTCTATGCCTCTTTTGGAGATGATGAAACCTAGTAGTTTTCCTAACATGAACCCAAAGACACATTTCTTTGGATTTAGCCGTAGCTTATAATGTTCTAGACGCTCAAATATCTTCTTAAGAACTATCAGGTGCTCTTCCATTATTCTTGATTTCCCCAACAGGTCATTGACATAATCTTCCATTATAATATGAATGAGGTCATGGAAGATGACGGTCAGGGCTCGTTGGTAGGTTTCCCCCACATTTTTGAGGCCGAAGGGCACGACATTGTAATAGAATGTGCCCCAAGGTGTAGTGAAGGATGTTTTATGTTGGTCCTCAGGCGGAATTCTAATCTAATTGTATCTAGAGAAGCTATCCATGAGGTAAAGCATCTCGTGCCTTGCAGTTAAGTCCACCAACAAGTCGATGTTTGGAAAAGGGAAATCATCTTTGGGACAAGCTTTGTTGAGGCATCAAAAATTTGTGCAAATCCTGATATTACCATTTGGTTTGGCGACTGGCACTATGTTTGAGATCCAATTGGAATAGTCAATGGGTCTTGTGAATCCAACCTCCAATAACTTCTCCAACTCTTTCTTGACCAATACAGCCACTTGGGGCTGCATTTTTTAGAGCTTTTGCTTGACATTTTTAACATCTGGATGTACATCCAAGTGATGTACTACTAGAGAAGGATCAAGGCCTGACATATCTTAATATGTTCATGTGAAATTGATGATTCCTTCTTTGAGAAGCTTGGTGATGTTAGAGTATTCTTCCTTTGATAGTGCTTTGGCTACATATATGATTTTAGGTTCCTCTTGAGTTCCCAAATTTATCTCTTGCATTTCCTCAATCAAGATGGATGATCATTCAGATAACTAAGTTTCTACAAGGGGAAGATGAATATCACCATCTGCTAGTGCCTCATCAAGGTTTTTGCCATCAGATACACCCTTTGGTTTTACTTTTTCCAAGTCAAGAAGCACCTCGGGGAGGTTTTCACTAGGTGACCCTTTTTTATTTTTTTACTTTGTACTTTTGAGGTTAGTGTGTTCATCTTCCCCCAATCCCATGAGATGTACATACATATCCACTGAGGGAAAAGTGTTGATAGGTGCACTACCATGTAGGTCCTAGTCTATGAGTTTAGGACGTTGAAGGGATAGGCTAATGGTGCAAATAGATAAGCATTCAAACATGGAAGAAAGGTCAGTGTGATCTACATCATCGTACATGTGTTTGATAGATTCCTCCTCTGGTATGTCTTCAAGGAGACTGTTGCTCTCACTGACATTGTTAGAGGCACTAGATGATGCCATAGGAACCTTTTGTTTGGTGTCATAGCCCAAGCCTAGATTTCTTTGGATGCACAAAAGTGTCTATTGGTTGTCGTCTTCCTTTCTCTTCTACATGAAGGCCTCCCCCCTGATAATTGTGTTTTTTGGAAAACTTAGAGAGCCAAGGATAGGTCTCTTGGAAATATTATTTCAAGGGGGGAGAGGGTTTAGGTTCCTCACGACATACCCATTGGCTAATGTCATCTTCTAGTGTGTCTTATCTTAACCTAGGAGAGCGAAATGTACTGGATCCCACATTCTTGGAGCTGAAGGTGATCATCTTCTCATTTTCCTTCAGTGCTAACTGAAAAGGTTGGCCATATGTGTGTGGTGAGGGTGGCATAGTTTCCATGTTCAAAGTTGTATGCATTTCATATTCACCACACCCCTTGTCAATGATCTGGACTTTGATTAGGGTGGAATCATATGTGGATGATGGAGTGGATGATGTGGTGGCTAATGCATTGGTAGATGAGCGGGATGATGAATTCTATGGTGGTCCCTTTTACCTCCAAGGTAGTAGTGGGAATGGGAAAAAAAAGCTTCTAATGTGTGGCAATATTCAAATGGTTGAGGATCTGTGTGTATGGTAACTTCTACCCCATTGAATGGGAATTTCAGACATTGGTTGTATGTGGATGGAATGATTTGCATAGCATGGATCCATGGACGATCAAGGAGGAGGTTATAGGGGAGTTCTAGATCAAGGAAATGACAAGTAGTGCATTCTACGACTGGCCCAACCTAGATTGAAAGACAAATTGTCCCCTTAGAATCACACTCTACATTATCATACACCTTGATAGTGATGACTTGATTATTTAAATCAGTATGGGTGTATCCCACCTATTTTATGAATTTCAATGTGCAAGGATTCAGGGTAGAGCCATTATCTACCAAGTGTTGGATCTCAGTTGTGTTTATGGTTTGTCCTTGATGAAAAAATCTTTGATCCTTATGATTTATAATGGCACTTCTTTGATGTCTCTTGGCTATTACAGAAAGTTATTTGTTATGCTTTATTTTCATGGTGATGAGAATTCTGGTTCAAGTTATGAATGCTATCTCTTTGACTGACAGAGTTTGGAAGATGGTTTCTTTGTCAGGATGGTTATTTTTGCATATCATAGGTGTTGGTTGTTTCTCATTCGGGCTTACACATATCGGCATGAGTATGGCAGGGTCTCGCCGATCCACTTTGAAATTTCTGAGTTGCCTATCGGCAAGACATTTCAAATGTCCTGGCGATTGAATTTATCTTACAGGCTACTTTCGGCAAGACTTGTCTTTGGTTTCGGTGACAAAATGTGTTCTCTATCGGCATATGTTATACCGTCAGAAGAAGATCTTATCAATTTCCTTATGTCTCCCCGACCCACTTCAAAATGAGCTTATCAGCAAAGGAAATCATCCTCGGGGTAATGTCATAGTGAGTCTTTCTTGTCTTATCGACTAGTGCATGTGGAAGTCTATCGGCGAAAGTTGTGGCATCATTATATGGTCTTGGTGAATTCAATTTGTTACACTGACTAAAAAAATGAAGGTAGTCTCTTTGGTAAGAACTAGGGTTTTCGGCGAGAGGTATCGGTGAGTGACCTCCAGTATCGCCAATGGAACACAAAAGAACTTTGTCGGCATAGGATCTATCCTGTCTTAGCGATTCCGAGTGAATGAAGTTTTTCGGTATGATTCAAAATTTCTATGAAAGGTTTCACCGATATCATAATGTTACAATGACATCACACAAAGGATTTCTATCAAAGGCTCATCGGTGTGAGATTGATACTGTCTTGGTGATCTAGGGTGAGCTCGAGATGTTTCAGAAAAATAAGGCACAGTCTATATAGTGTCTCCCCGAATATGTATATTCTTGGCTACTTGGAAATGACAAGACATAGGTATTGAATTGTCATGGCGAAAATATGTATCAAGTGACTCTCAAAAAAATTTTATGAAGTCTTCAAGAGGTCTCTCTGATATTATTTTGTTACAGCGATAGTGAATAAAACTAAAGGGCATCTCGGTAAGAAGTTTCCTCATGTCTCAGGGAAAGAATAATATTCTAAGGAAGACCATCGGCATAGCATGTTGTATTCGATATATCTTCTCTCTGAATCTGGTGTGTCACAGTGAAAGCGAATTAAATGTCTGGCAATGTTAAAGTTGCCTTCGGCATAACGTGTCATTGATGGAAATAAAAAGGTTTAGGGAAAACATTTTGAGCTTATTCTTTTTGGCTGGGTATCGAACCCTAACCTGGCTGCCATCATGAGTGTTTGCATTTCTGTTGTTGCTGACTGTAATGGTTCTTACAGAGGTCTATGGAAGGTTTATTTGGTGCATTTCTAACTCGAAGCTTGACAGTGGATAATGCAGCCATGGGAGTTACAGATCTGTCTGGTATTTTTATTTATGCTTTTCATACTATGCATATTAGTTTAAAATCACCATTTTCTTTAACTGCTCTTTGCATCTCTATGACATATGATGTACTATCTTTCATACATTAGGTGTTATGATTCTCTGTGGTGGGTAGTTGTTCTTTTTATGCAGAGAAATGATCTCACATGTTTCATATTTGTTGAGAATGGCTCTTAGCTGGGTTGGTTGTTCTGCCGTTACTCCTGAAGACAGTTACCTATCTGGAATGTAAATCAAGATGTATATATAGATGTATAAAATTTAGTTTTCTGTTCGACTGTTGATGTAATTCTGAGACTATCATTCCTTGGCTGTATAAAAATATATGGATAAAACTCTGCAATAAAATATGTATAATAAGATGCAAAGATTGTGAGTTTCTTCTCTATGAGGTATTTTAGGGATTCAGTTATTGAATCTTTAAGGTATTTTGTAGATGAGAAAATAGAGAGATAAGTGTTTAACTAAAAATAGAGAAACCCTCTAAATCATTATTATTGTTCAAAACATAATTTGAGGGGTTGGTACTCTTTGAGATAGATATCTCTAAATGAGGGGTTCGTGCTCCTTGAGTGGGTGCTCAAAAATCAGCCTATAAGGCATTGTGAACAGTTGATTATAAGATTAAGCCAGGAAGGCATTTTAGGGAGTGGTTTTTATACCCCAAGAGGGTTTTCCACTCGGAAAAATATTGTGCCTCTTTGTTCTTCTATGTTCTTTTTGTTTTACTATGTTGTTGTTTTTGTTCACTGTTGAGTTATTACTTTTCTCAATTCTGTTTATGAATGATTACATTCAACTCATGAATGCATTAATTAGAGTAATATTGAGAACAAATCAGTGATATATTTTGAATATTTGGAAAATTGGTCAAATCTATTAAGACACTTCAATTCACCCCCCCTTCTTAGTGTCATTTTAACTCCAACAATTGGTATCAGAGCATAGGGTCCTATGTTTGGTTTAATTACCTTGGATTGATCTTGGTCTTGGAGTTTGTTTTTAATGGCACATTCTCAAGAAGGTGCCTCTGTAACTAGAGCTTCGTTATTTGATGGAACAAATTATGTGTTCCAGAGAATAAGAATGGAAGCTTTTCTTGTTTCTTTTGATGTTGATGTTTGGAGCATTGTTTTAGAAGATTACAATGTACCAGCCACTATTCCCACTGATGCTGTTGAGAAAAAGAAGTATGAAACAAATGCCAAAGCTAAACATTCCATCTTGTGTGGATTAACTAAAGATGTGTTCGTTAAAGTCATGCATTGCAAATCTGCTCATGGAATCTGGGAAAAACTTGAAACTATATATCAAGGGAATGAGAAAGTCAAATTGTCAAAAATCATTACCCTCAAACATCAGTTTGAGGAGTTGAAAATGAAGGATGATGAGAAATTAGTTGAATATTTCCTAAGAGTTGATGAATTTTTCAATGGAATGAAAGGTCTAGGTCAAGAGGTTAATGAATTTGATGTGGTCACAAAAGTTGTTAGGTCCTTACCATCTAAATTTGAATATAAGATTTCAGCCCTAGAAGAAAAGAAACACTTTGATAAGCTTACCTTAGATAGCCTGGAAGGAATACTTACTACCTATGAAATGAGAACTAGCAAAAACAATTCAATAGGAAAAGAAACTGTCTTTAACTCTGAAAAGAAATAAAAAGTCGATTTCAATGAATCAGAATTGTCTGATTCTAAAGAATCTCATTTTCTTAGAAGATTTAAAAAGGGATCAAGAAAATATAAGGGAAAACTTCCCTTTAAATGTTTTAACTATGGTAAAATAGGTCACTTTATTGCAAAGTGTCCCTATGATGATCAAATCTATGACAACGAGACAACTGAAATACAACCTAAGAAGAAGGCTTTCAAACCTAAACGAAACTTCCATTCTAAAAAGAAGAAAAGTATGTTTAGTAAGAATGAATCTGATATTGAGTCTGAAGACTCATCAGCTGATGAAGTTGAAAATTTGTTCATGACTTAAATTACTTAGCAAAATGATTCTAACACCATTGACACTGAAGAAGGTGAAGTAGATCTTGAAAGTGAGCTGAAATGTGCTCTTCAAGAGGTCAGAAAACTCAAAAAACAAGTTCTTACTCAAGAACATAAACCAGATCAAGAATTGATCTCTCTGAAAACTCAGCTTGAAGAAGCTAAAAGAACTGAAGTCTGTCTTAGAGAGACTGTAAGCTACAAAGATCATGAAATTCAAAAACTGGAACAAGAAGTAGTCCTTCTTAGGAAGGAAATTGAAAAATATGAAAACACTCTAAAACTGAATGAGATGCTTAGCAAACAAAAGGTGTATAAAGATAAATTTGGTGTTGGTTTTGAAAAGGGTGAATGCTCAACTGACAAAGCAAAACAAAACCCCTCTTCTAAAGTCAAAAATTTAGGTTCAAATCACTCAGAATCTAGTAAGGATCATGCTAAGTTTTTTAAAAGTAATAGACCTTCATACAATGTCAACTCTTTTTTTTTATGGTTATTGTTTTTTCTGCAACAAATTTGGTCATAAGGTGAGCACTTGTAGGCTTATGAATTCTAGAATACCTAGGTTTGGTCTTAGGAAACACTATGGTTTTGTTAGACAGATCAGATGTTTTAAATTCAATACTTTAGGACATTCTGTCAAACAGTACAGAACTGATCTGCAATCTAAACAACAAAAAATTAAAAAGGTTTGGAAACCTATGACTGTCAACAACATTGAATAGACTATGTTGGTTCAAACTAATTTTCATTCCAATAAAAAGGAATTATGGGTCCTGGACAGTGGATGTTCTAACCATATGACTGGCGATAAGGACAAGTTTATAAAACTTGAAGATTATGTAGGTGGATATGTCAAGTTTGCTGATAACTCTGGTATTCAAATTAAAGGTAGAGGTTCACTTCTTCTGAATGAAGACACTCCTATCTATAATTTTTACTATGTGGAAGGTCTCAAGCACAATCTTCTAAGTGTTAGTCAAATTTGTGATAGTGGTTATCATGTTCTTTTTAATTCGCAGGGATGTGAGATTAAGAACAAGCTTGGAAAGGTTGTTGCAGTTGGAAGGAGGACAAAAAGAAATGTGTACAATCTCCTTGACTCATCTTACAATGACAATATTCAAGGTACTGTCTAATGGGCCAAATTGAAGAGAGCTGGTTATGGCATAAAATATTAGGAGACATAAACTTTGAAAATCTGGTTAGAATTAGTAAGAATCAGAATGTTAGAGGTTTACCAATTCTTAACAAGCCAGAAAATTCTGTGTGCAAAGAATGCTTAAGTGGTAAACAAACTAAAATCAGACTTGGGAGTTAGTCCCAAGACCAGATGACAAAAATGTCATTGGAGGCAAATGGATATACAGAAACAAATTTCGCAATAAAGCAATATTTGTTTGCAAAGGCTATGCTCAACAAGAAGGTATTGATTTTGGTGAAACCTTTGCACCTGTTGCTAAACTAGAATCTATCCGAATATTCTTGGCTTATTATGTTTACAAAAACTTTACTATTTATCAAATGGATGTCAAAACTACTTTTTTGAATGGCTATTTAGATGAAGAGGTCTATGTTGAACAACCTAAAGGATTTATATGCAAAGATAATCCTAACCATGTTTACAGGTTGAAAAAGGCTCTCTATGGCTTAAAACAAGCACCTAGAGCTTGGTACTCTAGACTGGACAGTCACTTAATTTCTAATGGCTTTGTTAGAGGAGGTATAGATAGTAATCTTTATGTTAAAACTAAAGGTTTTTATATTTTGGTTGTTGAAATTTATGTTGACGATACTATCTTTGGTTGCAATAATGTCATTTTGAGTAAAAATTTCTCTCAGATAATGGAATCTGAGTTTGAAATGTCAATGTTAGGAGAATTAAACTTCTTTCTGGGTCTTCAAATCTCTCAATGTGAGAATGGAATATTTCTTTCTCAATCCAAATATGCTAGAGAGATGCTTAAGAAATTTTAGATGGATGAATGCCATCTAGTTAGCACTCCAATGGTTACTGGTTGCAAACTTACTAAGGTTGATGATTCTCCTGATTCAAATCAAACAGAATATAGATCAATGATTAGCAATCTCTTATATTTAATTGCCTCTAGACCCAACATTATATAGGTAGTTTGCACAGTTGCACGTTTTCAGGCATCACCTAAAGACTCTCATGTTACTGCTGTTAAATAGATCTTTAGATACATTCAGGGCACTCTTGATTATGGTCTTTGGTATCCTAGGAGCAATGATTTCTCTTTGATTGCTTATACTGATGTTGACTGGGCTGGTTGTTTGGATGATAGGAAAAGCACCAGTGGTGCTGCATTCTTTCTTGGTGATCGTTTAGTGGCATGGAACAACAAGAAACAAGTATTTGTTTCTCTCTCTATTGTTGAAGCAAAATACATTGCTGTCACTTCATGCTGTACTCAAGTTCTGTGGATGAATCAGACTCTTTTAGATATGGGTATTGACGTTTCTAAACCTATTTCCATTCTTTGTGACAACACTAGTGTGATAAATATTTCAAAAAATCTTGTTATGCACTCTAGAATGAAATATATTGCTATTAAGTTTCATTTTCTTCAAGAAAAGGTTTTGGCTAATGAAGTCTGCTTACAGTTTGTTGGATCTCAAGATCAGGTGGCTGACATTTTCACTAAGCCCTTAGCAAAAGAGCTATTTGAAAGGCTAAGACTTTGATTGGGAGTTATCTCTCAATCATTACTTCATTGAATCTCCAAGCTATTGCTTAGGGGGAGCATGTTATATGTTTTGATTCACTTACAACTCTCCTACAATTTTGGTTGCTTCACTACTACTCTCTTTTTTTTGCAGTTGTTTCTCATGATATTTTGGTTGGCTTCTCAGTTGTGTTTCATGGAAATGCACATTCTTCTCTTCTATTCTTTGTCATTGAGGAAAAAAGGGAGAGAGTCATTTGTGTTTTGCCATCAAGGACAAAGGGGGAGTTTGTTGGATCTCAGTTGTGTTTATGGTTTGTCCTTGATGAAAAAATCTCTGATCCTTATGATTTATAATGGCACTTCTTTGATGTCTCTTGGCTATTACAGAAAGCTATTTGTTATGCTTTATTTTCATGGTGATGAGAATTCGGGTTCAAGTTATGAATGCTATCTCTTTGACTAATAGAGTTTGGAAGATGGTTTCTTTGTTAGGATGGTTCTTTTTGCATATCACAAGTGTTGGTTGTTTCTCATTCGGGCTTACACATATCGGCATGAGTATGGCAGGGTCTTCGTGATCCACTTTGAAATGTCTGAGTTGCCTATTGGCAAGACATTTTAGATGTCATGCTAATTGAATTTATCTTACAGGCTGCTTTCGACATGACTTGTCTTTGGTTTCAGCGATAGAATGTGTTCTCTATCAGCATATGTTATATTGTCGGAATAAGGTCTTATCAATTTCCTTATGTCTCCCTGACCCACTTCAGAATGAGCTTATCGGAAAAGGAAATCATCCTCCAGTTAATGTCATAGTGAGTCTTTCTTGTCTTATCGACTACTGCATGTGGAAGTCTATCAGTGAAAGTTGTGACATTGTTATATGGTTTTGGCGAATTTGATTTGTTACACTAACCGAAAACATGAAGGTAGTCTCTTCGGCAAGAGCTAGGGTTTTCGACGAGAGGTCTTAGCAAGTGACCTCTGGTCTCGCCGATGGAACACAAAAGAACTCTGTCGGAATAGGATCTATCCTGTCTTAGTGACTCCGAGTGAATGAAGTTTTTCGGTATGACTCAAACTTTCTACAAAAGGTCTCACCGATATCATAATGTTATAGTGACATCACACAAAGGATTTCTATCAAAGGCTCATCAGTGTGAGATTGATACTGTCTTGGCGATCTAGGGTGAGCTCAAGATTTTCAGAAAAACAAGGGGCAGTCTATATAGTGTCTCCTTGACTATGTATAGTCTTGGCGACTTGGAAATGACAAAGGCCTTTGGCATAGATATTGAATTGTCATGGCGACAATATGTATCAAGTGACTCTCGGAAAAACTTTATGAAGTCTTCAAGAGGTCTCTCTGATATCATTTTGTTAGAGCGATAGTGAACAAAACTAAAGGGCATCTCAGTAAGAAGTTTCCTCATGTCTCAGCGAAACAATAATATTCTAAGGAAGACCATCGGCGTAGCATGTTGTATTTGATATATCTTATCTTCGAATCTGGTGTGTCACAACAAAAGTGAATTGAATGTCTGGAAAAATTAAAGTTTCCTTCGCCGTAACGTGTCATCGATGGAAATAAAAATGTTTAGGGAAAACATTTTGAGCTTATTCTTTTTGGCTGGGTATCGAACCCTAGCCTGGCCGCCATCATGAGTGTTTGTGTTTTTGTTGTTGCTGACTATAACGGTTCTTATAGAGGTCTATGGAAGGTTTATTTGGTGCATTTCTGACTGGAAGCTCGATAGTGGATAATGGAGCCATGGGAGTTACAGATTTGTCTGGTATTTTTATTTATGCATTTCATACTACGCATATTAGTTTAAAATCAACATTTTCTTTAACTGCTCTCTACATCTCTATGACATATGATGTATTGTCTTTCATACATTAGATGTTATGATTCTCTGTGGTGGGAAGTTGTGCATTTTAGGCAGAGAAATGATCTCACATGTTTTAGATTTGTTGAGAACGGCTCTTAGCTGGGTTGGTTGTTCTATTGTTACTCCTAAAGACAGTTACCTATCTGGCATGTAAATCAAGATGTATATATAGAAGCAAAAAACTTAGTTTTCTATTTGACTGTTGATGTAATTCTGAGACTATCATTCCTTGGCTATATAAAAATATATGGATAAAACTATGCAATAAAATCTATATAATAAGATGCATAGATTGTGAGTTTCTTCTCTATGAGGTATTTTAGGGATTCAGTTATTGAATCTTTAAGGTATTCTGTAGATGATAAAATTGAGAGATAAGTGTTTAACTGAAAATAGAGAAACCCTTTGAATCATTATTATTGTTCAAAACATAATTTGAGGGGTTGGTACTCCTTGAGATAGATATCTCTAAATGAGGGGTTCGTGCTCCTTGAGTGGGTGCTAAAAAATTAGCCTATAAGGCATTGTGAACAGTTGATTATAAGATTAAGCCAGGAAGGAATTTTAGGGAGTGGTTTTTATACCCTAGGAGGGTTTTCCACTCAGCAAAATATTGTGCCTCTTTGTTCTTCTGTGTTCTTTCTGTTTTACTATTTTATTGTTCTTTCTGTTCATTGTTGAGTTATTACTTTTCTCAATTCTGTTTATGAATGATTACATTCAACTCATGAATGCATTAATTAGAGTAATATTGAGAACAAATCAATTATATGTTTTGAATATTTGGAAAATTGGTCAAATTTGTTAAGACACTAATTCACCCCCCCTCTCAGTGTCATTTTAACTCCAACACCAAGACCCTTTTTACTTTGTGATAGTTTACAAGGACCTCTAGATGGAGAGGACGGTTATGGTTAGAATAAATGTAGGGCATTTTTTTTGGCTAAAACCTAATTGAGAGGTTGTTGAGAGGTGTCCTACCAATGCTTGAAATTTCATAAGGTCTATGTCATTAGGAACTTGGGTGTCCTCTAAGGCCTTAGTTAGGATTCCTAGTGTACTAGAGAAGACTTGAGAAAATCCATAATAGATATTTGGGTTGGGGTATTTCTTAGATGATCAAGAAGGTTGTATTGAGAACTTACAAGTGCTGGATCGGTGGATGCGAAGGCTCCAAGGGCTATGATACGGGTTCGGTGGGTTGTAACAACACATTGTGGATCTTTTCCTTTTACGCGTATCATAGATACATGTGGTTATGATTGTTCGATGTGCATGGAAATTCCTTGATAATTAAATGGCACATTTTTGTAACTAATGTTGTTGGTGTTGTTATTTTGATCATTATTGTTACTAGACCCTGGGTTGGTGTTTAACGTGCTAGGGCCTTGGTTGTACTTAGGGAAAGCATTCTGATATATCTGTAATTGAGAATTGGACAAGGGTGTCATGTTAGCATCTACATGTATATCATGTTGATCTATGAGATCCTAGATGTACGTTTTCAAACCTTGACACTTAATCAATGAATGACCTTTAATCTTATGGAACTCACAATACTCATCTTTGTACCAGGTTAGTTTGGGCTCAGATTCGTTAAGAGGCTTGGTTATAGGATATGTGATCGGGTAGTTAGCATTAAGGAGCCTATTAAACATGACACTTAGGGGTTGTCCTAGTAGAGTAAATTGATATTTGTTACCCCATTGATTGTTCTAATTAGATTTTTGGGGTGGATGAGGTGCCCCTTGTGGCATAGATATAGCATTAGGCATTGACTATTGACGAGGGGGATATTGTGGCTTTTGGGAAGCATTTTCCACTTGGACATGTTTGGTGTCAGTGAAACCATCATTGAAAAGTGTTTTTGTTCTTGTTCCAATAATGAGGCTTATGGCCAGATGATTTCTCTTTATCAGAGTTAAAGATTTTGACTAACCCTTTTGTAATAAGTTCCCTTTCAAGGATAGGAACTTTCTCCACTATTTCTGCGAAGGTTGTGACATAGTGAAGTCTAAAATTATGGGCCATATCCGGATGAGAGTTTTCAATAAATAGGGTGACCATGTCCTTTTCCCATAATAGGGATTTCATCTGACTTGCTAAAGCTCGCCATATTTGAAGATAGCTTACAAAGGTTTTTCCCTCACGCTACTTTTCCTTCAGGAGATCTAATGTATCGATATCCTTCTCCAGATTAAAGGAGAAGTGGGAGACAAACTCTTCTGAAAGTTGTGCAAAGGACTTGATAGATCCCTTCTCAAGACCTATAAACCAATCAAGGGCTATCCCCTGCAAAATCCTTGGAAACAATCTCATGAGGTAATTGTCATTATGCATGACTTCTTAACAGTTGGCATAGAACTCCTGAAGGTGAGCCTTGGGGTCTTTTGTTCCTTTGTATTTATCAAATTTTGGCACCTCAAAATGCTTCGAGAAAGAAACCAATGAAATAAAAGGATCAAACGGATAGGGACAAATATCTTCAAAATTAAATGATTATTTGTTAGTCCATGCTTGCAAGTCCTTTAACTCAACTTTGACTTCTTCTAGATCATTATTGATAGGCGTTGCGGGAGTCAAATTAGATGGATTAAGTTGATTATATGGAGGATACTGTTGATATGATGAGGATGGTGCAGAAGCAGCTTGATCATCAGTTGGTATAGGTGTATATCGAGGCGTTTGCTGGTATTGATTGGCGTATGTGGATTGTGGTTGCAAATTGATGTAAGGCAGATAAGAGGATGACAAATTTTTATAGTAAGAGGTGGAAGTTATTTGTTGATAGGGTGGTTGTTGTTGATAATATGAAATGGATGGAGTACCCTGCTGATATTGTGTAGGAACTTGGTAGTACGATAACATGGCAACTCCTTGTTGGTATGATGACGGTCATTGATAGTGTGGATGGAGCACCTTGTTGGTAAGGTGGTTGTTGCTGAGTGTAGGAAGTGGATGCAACCCCCTATTGATAAGGTGGCTATTGTTGAGTGTAATATAAATTGGATTGGTAATTGTATGCAATGTTGGGATTTTTTGTACATAGTATATGGAGGTGGTTGCAGATTAGACAGTTGTTGGTAAGGATTCATGTGTGATTGTGGAGGTTTGTTGTAAAGTGGTGGTTGAGTCTGTGGTGGGTTCTGAGAGGCCATATGGAGATTTGGATTAGGATTGGATGTAGTAGCATAGGCAGTATATGTGCTTGATGGATGGTAGAGGTATTATGTGAGGGGATTCCATTGTGTTTGCATGGGAATGTGCGTATGCTAGGGTGGTTTTTGTTGTTGTTGTGGTAGCTAATAAAGTGGGCGAGATGGGATATGTTGCTATTATGGGATCGTTGCAGAGGCACTATGGGGCGGTTGTGGAGGATGCGATGCACTTTGCATCACTTGATGTGGGGGTTGTATAGGAATGATAGTGTGATGCTGCGAAATCAAAACATTTTGTTGTGGGATTGTAACATTTTGATACAGAGATTGCTAATGGGGTGGTAGAGATGAGACATCAATGGTAGCGGTATGTTGTGGCCGTGCTTGCAAGGGGATAATAGTGTGTTGCGGTTGTGCTTGCAACATAGTGGAGTGATAAGGATTAACATGAGGCTATTGGAATGAATGGATGTTACCTTGAGGTGGCGGTGGTAGATTGCCAGCAGGTGCAAGCCTTGGAGGTGGCATCAATGCAAGAACAATATTTTCCCCAATGTTGATGGATGGTTGACTAGGTGGACCCTGTTGGATAGGCATGCATGGTGGTGGAATATTCTGTGGCATTCCATAGGCACAGGGATCCTTAGGATTAGGTTGCATTTTGAAGGCCGAGGATGGGAGGTGAGGGTAGCTTGTAACTTGATGTATCACGAAATTTTCGAACCCAAGTAGATACTAATTTCTATAGGTGCACCTTCAGGGATATATGAATTTCTCAGAGCATTCTGGAAAGTTTACGGGTCTTGAGGTGCTAGAAGAGACTGAGTGTCGAGTATATTTTGACATATCAAAATCAGGTGGTGGTTTGGTTCCTTTTGATTAAAGTGGCGAGAATCTTATCCCCACACTCATTGAGGAGGTGATCCATCATTTGAATATTGACAGGATTGTTGAGGTATTTGTCAACCGTGACTTGAGGCTGATTGACCATGTTCTTGTCACCAGGTGGTGAAGTGTTTTGAACGTTAGTATTGGACTATGACGAGGCACCATTATTGGGATCTTGAGGGATATTTGCACCGTTGTTAGGATCCTGGGGGACATCTGGTTGGGAACCCTATTTTTGATGTTTTGCCATTTTCTTTTTTGCTTGTGATCAAGTCTGAACAGGCATGAAAATGTGAAACTACTAGGTGAACTGAGATGAGGCTAAACTCTAAGATACAATGTAGAGATGACCTAAGTGATGATTGAGGGATTGATTAGATTAGATAATGGATCAATTGATTGGATGATTGGATAGGGATGTGATTGGATTAGATTGGACTGGATCGATTGATGAAATGATTGATAAGATTGGATGATGGGTGAGATAGGATGATTAATGGGATTCTAAACCAAGTTCAAAAATCACCCTAGGTGACTTAACCTGTGTTGATTGATCAGATTAGAGGACAAAAAAATGATTGTGGCATCAAATCCACCTTGAGATTGAAAGTGGTTTGATTGGGCCAAAGATGATGACTGACTTAGGATGGATGACGATCCTAAGCAGATGTTGAAAGATGACAATCGGTTTTAGACACCTAGGCCAATTTGGATAATAACTTCAAATGAATTTCAAAGGATTTGGATTGAGAAAACGATGATGGATGTATAACCTAGAGATGTTTTAGGATGTACCTATATGATTCAGATGACGAATGGATGAATTTTAGAAAGCGTAGATGGACTAAAGTGAAGATTATGGGAAAACAAAAGGTGCAAACGACTTGGTAAACAACAAGATTTTTTGAGCCCAATAGATTAACTTTTTGGTCAAAGATTAGACTCTCAGAATGGGAAAACAGACTCTCAGAACGGGGAAACAGACTCTCAGAATGGGTAAATGGATTCTCAGAATGGGTAAATGGACTCTCAAAACAAGGACTCTTAGACGGGGAAACATACTCTCAGAATGGGTAAACAGACTCTTGAAATGGGAAAATAGACTCTCGAACTGGGGAAACAGACTATTGGAATGTGCAAATAGACTCTCAAAACAGGGAAATAGACTCATAGAACAGGGAAACAGACTCTCAGAATGGGAAAACGGACTCCCAAAATGGACAAACAGACTCACAGAACAGGGAAAAGGACTCTTGGAACAAGAAAATAGACTCATGGAATGGGGAAATGGATAAATGGATAGACCAAATAGATAAAAAAACTGACTAAATAGAAAGAAGGATTAGTTGTTTAGAGTGTAAACTCGCCCAATTATGTTGCAAAATCATCTGTTCTCAGGGAATGGGTGAATATGATGATTCTGGGGACTGATAGGGGATTGAAATAATAAGCACAATCACCCAAGGATGAAGCAGGCTCACCCAAAACTTAAGCAAACTCACCTCTTTTGAGAAAAAACTTGACCGTGGTAGGCTATTTGACTGATAGGATGACTCAGACAGAGAGAAAAATTGCCCCTTTAGGTGTCAGGCTTGCCTAACTCAGTGGTAGACTCACCCAAGTAGGGTGCAATCTCACCTATTCTATGAAGAATGGGTGATTCTGCAAAAAACTAACTAAGAATACCTAGAAAAAAGGCAAGGTCACCCCTGTGGACAACAAGTTCACCCCAAACAACAACAAGTTCACCCTTAACAAAGGAAAACTTGCCCAAACAACAAACTTGGACTTAACTTGGATAGAAAAAAACTATGGAAAAGGACAAAAAAACACAACAAACAACAAGCAGAAGGCAAAGGCTGACTCAACTAAACATAAATACACTAGTTTTACACAAAGAAGATAGTTCAAGCAACACAATCCTAAGATTACTAAGAAGGGTATGGCCAACATGATCCTTTATCTAGGCTGAACAAGGAAAACTAGGGAGTCCTTGATATATGCACAGTATGTGAGGCACAACCGTGAATACCAGCCCATCATAGGTGTGAGTTGGCCCCAACGAGGTACTGAAAACTTGGACCAACTCTTCACATCTCATCTAGGTATCACCCTAGCTTCGATGCTTCGCTAGGCACAATGCTATTGGATTGGCGTACAAATTTGGCTCTCCCCCCTTTATATACCCCGCCAGTACACGTGGTTGGGATCGTCCCTTAGGGTGATGAAATCCCCAAGCAGATCCTGCTAAAAGAAGACACTCGACATTTTCGGCTAATCCCCAGGCTCGCACGAAGCACAAGGGGAGAGCTTGAATGGTCTAGTATCTCCTAGGTAACACAAAGGACTAAAGTGGACTACGATTTATCTTCACCTAGGATCACCAAATGGTGCAAGGGAATTGGATACGTCAGTACTCCACCTAACAAACACAACAAACAATAATATTTGACTCCCCCTAATTAGTTCTATGTGCCTAACTAGTATGAAAATAACAAACAAGCAAAACTAACTAAACTGGGACCGACCATTCTACAAGAAACTGTTAGTAGTTTGCACCTTTAGCCTTGGACAAGCGAGAAATAGTTGAACAAATGTTAGTAAAAATTTGACACACTCACAAACGAACATGTTATGGGGTCAGTACCTAAAAAATAATAAGAAACGAACTCTAAAAATGCAGATTTCAAGTTAATGTTTACCTCAGAATCACCTCTGTCTGAACCAGAATCATCCTTGTTAGTGTAAGAATCACCTGTTTTAGAGGTATACTCGCCCTTGTCAGCAACAAGATCGCATGTTCAAAGGCAAGCTCACCTATTTGCAGGAAGCAGGTTCACCCAATTCAGAAGCAGGGACACCTATTTGAAAAATAGGGAGTAGATTTGCCCCTGTTTGACAAATGGGTGATTCTGCAAGTGCATAATTGCCTCTTCAACAAAATCACCCCTATTGCTGTAGGATCACCTTTGTTAGTGGCAGAGTCACCTTTGTGTGTAACTTGAACCTGCAAAATTTCAAATAATAGAGCATGTGAAAATAACAAACCTGTTTGTGGGTCCCACCAAGTGTGTCAGAAATGTGTGCAGTGTGATTTCCTACCCTAAATGATGTAAAAAAAAAAATGCAAAAGGGGAAATAGCAAAAAGCAAAACTTCGAGATAAGCCTAGTTGAACTTGAACAAAAGATAGATAAAAGAATGATTATACCTTGCTCAAGTTGATCCTTTTGTTGGCCCTTTGATGTAGATTATTTGTGTGCTCGTTGATGGCAAATAAGCTAAAATGATGTGCAAAATGATCTAAATTCAATGGAGGATGCAATAATGGATGTGGGTGTTTTGATAGATGTGTGAAAAATGTATGCAAAGTGAGCTTGAAGTGCAACAATGGAGGATGAGCTTGAATGCAAGTGCTTGAGATTGCTAAGAGTGGTAGATTTCTTGTAATTGTGAATGCATGAATGCAGTGAATGTGTTGAATGAGAAAATGAGACAAAATCCTCTGTTTTAGGGGAAGAGTCTCTAGAGAATTGAATGGCTAGGATTTAGCCAACATGAACAAGATGGAGGGCTATGGTGAGTTGAGGACTCACAAACCCTCACATCTTACCATGTGGAAATGAGATGGAAAAAAGGACATGTGAGGTGGAGGTACTTGCAAGTACCTTGGGATTAGGGGAAGATTTCCTCAAAAAGGAAGTTCTTGTCCCCATGTGGGAAGGATAGTGATATGTAAGGAATTTTAGAATTCCTCATTAATCATCATGGGGGAGGGAGAAATGTTGGAGTAATAAATGTGAATTTTAAATTCACATGATTGGAAGTACCTTGGGGATAAGACAAGGTCCTCATAAAGGAGGTCCTTGTCCCCATGTGAGTGATGTGACTTATGAGAGGCTTTAGAATTTCCCAACAACCTTCATGGGGAAGAGGAAAGTATTGAAAGAATAAATGTGAATTTTTAATTCACATGGGGAAGAGGTCCTGGCTAAATGAAGAAAGTATTTATGATAATGCAAAGTCGGTCAATTAAATAAGAAAAATTGGGTAAAATGATTGGATGTTTCCATTTTGCTACATGACTTGGTTTAATTCTTTCTAAGATTAAGGTCAAACGTCACAATTTTCCCATTGCCTCCACTTCCATCTCCAAATTTGGTTGTGGGTATGAATGGTCATTTTGTGGTAAATATTATTTTAAAGAAATCTTTCTAATATTTATGTGGAAGGAGTATTCTTATTTGAAGATTGTGAGCTTCCTTTGTCTATACACAATGAGGATTTTTACACAAGCTATGCAAGATGGTTGAACAAATCTTAGTTTTTCATCATTTTTCACCACTTTTCGACTACGCTACTAGTTTCCACTCCTCCAAACTCTTTCTTGGTGGTATTGACCTTTCAGTCCTCCAGTTTGGCAAGCTACAGGCTAAAATTAAGGTTTCAGTGAGGGTTTTCGAGTATGTTTATTAAAATGAAAATTAGGGCCAAGATCCTAATAATGAGCACATTTAGGTTTTAACATTACAACGTCCTTTACCCTACATAGTTAAGTATATGTTAGCATAATTAACATATAATACATATTTAATATAATAAAAAAATAATTATACTATTTATTATTATTATACATTATACTTTAATAAAACTATTAAATATATATAATTATTATAATTAATAATTATTATATTTTTTATATAATTCAAAATATAATTAATATTATATATATTTTGTACAATACAATTAAATTATATATAATATAATTATATTTATTATTATATTTAATAGTATATATAAGTTATATTATTATTATATATTATATTCTTAAATAAAAATTATTAAATTTAAATATGAAATTATTATAATTAATAATTAATATATTTTTATATAGATCAAATTAAATTAAAATATAAAAAATCTAATAATTTAATTGATCTCTAGAGAGATTAGGAAAAAGAAAGACTGATAAAGGATGAGACAATTCTATATAAAGGTATATATATACTAACACTTGCACCTAAAGGAGGTTGAAGGTTTATGCCGATAGAAAACTATATGTATGTTAATATGTTAGAGAGTATGTGTTTGTAAATTTTAGTGACAAGTGACTAGATTAAACAATTAATAATAAGTGTTATTTTAGGAGCTAATTGTAGTATAGAAAATCCCTGTCTCGACAATATGCTCATCAATGCAACTCGAGACAATGAATTTTCATATGAGTATCTATCCTTTATATTTAGTTGGAATGATATCAATCTTTATAAATGATTATTTTGATTTGTCCACTGTCATTTTTATTAGTCAGCTTTTTTTTATGGATACCATATTTTTAAACGTGCGATTTTGGCATGGGCTGAAAATTGATTTATAGAACAAACTGTAAAAGCAATCCTTGTCAGAGCTATCTTTCAGCATCTAATCCAAACGCATAACAGTTGAAGAGAAATTTATAGAGAAGTTTATAACTATACACAGTAAATTACTTAGATCTAAGATTAGTGTGGTGAATATAATAGTTAAATTACCTAGATCTAAGAATAGTGTGGTCTATACAAAATTGTAAAAAAATGTTTTTCAGAGATTTGTCCAAATATAATGAAAAAGTGAATATATATTTTGAAAATATTATGTTTGTTATTAAATGTTATTATTTAAATATGTAAACAACTGTCAAGTTTTTTTTTTTTTTTAAAAAAAAAATTATTAACACTCCTGACAGTATGACAGTATACTCCAATTTTACTGACATTGTAAAATACCTGTTTTAACACTTGCTTAGCACTTGTAACAGCTGAAATAATATTGTTTTAGGTGCTTTTATGCTTAATGTATTTTATGGTGTCATTCAATGGTTCATCTAGAAAAGAACATCAATAGACAAAAGAATAAATATAATTCCTCACAAAGAGAACATAATATTGATATCATAGAACTACAACTTAGAAAGCCCTTAAACAAGCCTCAATAAAAGAGGCGTCTCTTTATTTTTGATAGGTTGTAAAACTTCCAGGCATTCGCCACAGAAAGCATGGCTTTTCCTAATAAGAGAGCATACTATATTATTCACAAAAATGCGCTGAGATACTCATCAACGGTTGTGTACTTGACATCTGGGTACAACTTACTGGCCTCAACACCATCAGGTCCAATTTTAAAATTGGTTTGATCCCCTTTCACATAAATGGCGTGGTAAATAGATACCATATAATTTCCTGGAAAAGGTGTATCTGCATCGCCAAACACAGTTCAAAAGGGTGTTAATTTCACTGAATATGGTAAAAAATCATATGGAAAGGATTGAAAATCCTTCAAATTATGAGTACTTCTAAACTTCAGAACATGTATTCCAAATGATCCATCTTAAGATGGATGGATCTGTACTAGTAGACTTCATTTCTGATCTAGTGTGATACACAAATTATGTCATTGGTAAAACTGTTTCGGAAAAAGAACAGTAACAAATTGGTCTTTCAGAAGCGACCCTCATATGAACTATTTTACTAAGTTTTGCATCCAACAGAAACAAGTAATACCCAGAATGCCTAAATAGTATATTCCCTAGCTTAAAGTTTCATCCGCCAATTTTAATAGTAAACCATCAAATCGGGGGTGCAAACCCTTACCTTGGATTAATTTAAGAACCTTCTCCTCAGATAGATAGACCTTCTCCAAAGTCTTCCCTATCTTTGCCTCCCAAAGGGCTACAAGGTCATTGGTGGAGATAGTATTAGCAGGAGGCCTCAAGTAAAGGATCTTGTTCAAGGTTCTTGGATCATCTACTGCCTTGATTGTGAATGTCCCAATATCTTCTTCCTTCGAATATACAGCTGCATTCCCAATTCAAAGATATTTCAGACAAAGGATCAAGCAAAATTCCATAACAGAGACCCCTCATCTATTGCTGCTCTGCATGGAACTCATGTCAGGCATCATAGAGACCACAAATCTCCAATAACAGAGATCATGAATCGACAAATAATCATAATAGTAAATGAAAATGGCACATACATTTGGCAGTTCCATCTCCATAAATGACAACTTTGTCTCTTGGAGGAGCTGTTTGGCCAAGCTGGGCAAGGTTAGCAAGAAAGTAGCCTACAAAACTGTTGGGAACAACATATGTATGTGGAATGCC
>VDFB02012137.1:0-18089 GCA_007258455.2 Sequoia sempervirens
CCGCCTATCCTCTCGAGGGGGCATCATCATTCCATCATCCTATCTTTCTATCATTATCCATTCTCCTCTTTCCATACCTTAACTTCTTTGAAATGATGTTACTCGACACAAATCTCATCATCTTGAACATCATCTCAAAGAGGGGCAAAATGTATACACCTAAAAATGGTCACATTATAATAAGTCTGGTAATTAACTAAATACAAGTTATTTAGTTAAATCTCTAATTCAATCTACATATAAAATAAATTTAATTATTTATTTATATTGTTCATTTTCTAATTCTTCTATCTTAATTAAATAAGTTTAATTATTTATTTAATTTAATCACTTTTCTAATTCTTCTTAATTAAATTAAACAAGCTTTACAATTTATTTAATTTAATTATTACATTGCTTTATTTTGAATAAAGTAAATATTCTTCTTTTTTTCCAAAATCATGAAATCATCTTTAAATCTTCTAAAAAATCATATTCTTCAAAAACAAGGATCAAATCTTACAAGTGCACCTTCCATCACAAACTTCTAATTTCTTGATTTAATTTCTCCCAATAGGATTCTGACATCCTTTATCATTGGAAACCACAACCACGAATTTAGAAACATAGTTTTGATCATATCATAATATTTTCATCTTATCAGATTAAAACATCATCATTCATTGCACTCATGAAACTATGATCTAAGTTTAGGAGAACATCTTAAAATCATATGCCTGTTTTTACACAATCACAATACAATAAACTAAAGGAAGATATTCAACAATAAGATCATATATCAACAACTCAAGAAGAAGGTGAAAATAGTGATCCCCTTTATAGCGTGAGTCAAAATCCCCTTTTTGAAGACAACATGACCGAAAGAGAAAAGAATTTGTTTGCTTCTGACAGAGATCTAAGAAAAACTCTTAAGGATAGTGAAGATGAACAAGAAGAAGAATGACACCTTAAAGAAGTCGAACAAGATCCTAAATTTCTCAGAGTAGTGGAAAGGCTCGTAGAACGAGAAAAACAAAAATATTTCATGTTTCTGGCCGATAAAGGAGCTAAACTACCTCATGACTTTAACACTGAGAACATAAAAAGTAATCCTGACACTGAGAACATAAAGAGTAATCCTGACACTGAGAACATAAAGAGTAATCCTGATGAAACACCCTTATCTGGTCTTAGTGTCTTGACTCAACATGTTAAAACATTAGAAGGGAAAATTAAAGTTCTAGAAGGGGGAGCCACAACAAAGACATACGCTCTTGATGATATTTTTCCATATCCTTTTGATCGACGTCTCAACATGATTCTATTTCCTAAGCATTGTGAAACTCTATGATTATAGCTGCAAGACATCATGGTTGCCCCTCTTTGATTTGATGTTCGAGATGATGAGATTTGTGTTGAGTAACATCATTTCAAAGAAGTTAAGGTATGGATAGAGGAAAATGTTTAATGATAGAAAGATAGGATGATGGAATGATGATGCCCCCTCGAGAGGCTAGGCGGGTTAAACAAACACGGGTAGGCTCTCGAAATGAAATGATAAGGATAGACAAGATGAATGATGTAAGATAGGAAGTGGATGAAGGAGGTGAAAGTATGACCTATGTTGCAATGAAAGTGAGCAACCATGATGTTTGATTTAGCACTAGAAATTATGCACCAAGATATAAGGACCAAGGTGGCGATGTGTCTTGTGCTCTAGCGTAATACAACCTTGTCTAGATGTATGAGGAAGTAAACTTAGAGCATTAAAGTCCTAATGCACAAAAGGTATGATGTGACCTTAGATGCAAAGGATAGTGCAAAAATCTATTCCAACATACACAAGATATGAATATTTGCTAGAATGATATAGATTTGATACAAATGCAAGATAAAATGATAACCTGCGAGCAAGCAAGCAAGCATGCACAAATGATTCAAAAAACAAACAAGGTATTACCCCTGTGAAGCTATAAACCATTGATTGATTGATTGATTGATGATAATGATAGTGTTGTCATTGCGGGGAATGATATATCCCTAGATCAACACAAGGATGACTAATTGACTGAGAGATTGGTTGATTTGGTTTACGACAAGATTAGGATCAAAACAAAAGGATGTAATTGGATGATTTGACAAGATTGATTGACTTGATTGGTATGGATTAAGGATTGACATGCATTTGGATTGACTCGATTGAGTTGATTGGATGAAATGGTTTTGATGAAGATGATTGATTTGGTTGAATGGTTGGATGATTGGATTGAGGTGAGGGATTGAATTGATGAAATTGGAAGAAGTAATTAGATGAATTGATTTTATTACTTGAATTTTTATTGGCTATTTGATTTTTTTTGTATTTTTGGCGATATTTTGATTTTTTGGATTTTGAAATGTTTTGAATTTTTTGGATTTTTGAAATGTTTTA
Source organism: Sequoia sempervirens (assembly GCA_007258455.2). Taxonomy (NCBI): domain Eukaryota; kingdom Viridiplantae; phylum Streptophyta; class Pinopsida; order Cupressales; family Cupressaceae; genus Sequoia; species Sequoia sempervirens. The sequence continues at coordinate 2,411 of VDFB02012137.1, forward strand.
ATTTTTTTATTTTATTTTTTTGGATTTTTAAAATGTTGTGATTTTTTTTTATGTTTGAAATGTTTGAGGTGTCAAAGGATGAAAATTGGAGTAGCCTTTGTGCTATATACCAATGACAAGGGAAAACCAAGTCTAGATGCAAGGAGATAGATGGGATTGATAGATGAAATGGTGGGTGATGATGAATGGAATGGATGTATGCATCATAGGAGAGAAAGGATGTGATTTACAAAGACTATGTCGCATAGGAATAGAATGCCCCATTCTAGGTACAATACTTAGGATTTTTCATGACAAGACTTATGACAATAGGATAATGATAGGCTTGTTTGCAAGGATGAGGTATATCAAAAGATATCCTTAAGAATGTTTCAACATTTTTCCCCTATATCTTCATCAAGATTAAAAAGAGAATGGTGGATAAGTGGACTTAATATGATAGGTATGTATGATGGCTAAAGATGGTAGGTAGGATGGAAATGACAAGACATGAAAATGATAGGGTGGAAAGATAAGATATTGTGCCCCCAAGTGTAAGTGGCATAGAAGATCAACCTACACATGATGCCTATTTGCTAGGTTTTCATCATGGTACTTATCCAGGGCACCTGTTTGCCAAGTTTTCACAGTTGGACAAAGGAATTTCTCTTTACTTTTTTCCTCTTTTTTAATCTTTTTGGATAGGAGAAGGGTAATATGGATAGGAGGGACTCAAGTGTCTAGTTGCATGAAAGGTGATAGTCCCACTAGAGATTAATTTCATTGCATGGACCATGTCAAATGCTCATTATGCTCATAGATGTTGGTAAGGGATGACATGAAAGGGAGATAGAGTAGGTAGATGGTAGATTATGAAATTCTTATGCAAGAATGGATGGGGAATAGTGCATGATGATGTGGATTGAATAGGACTTGTAAAAAAACATGGATGAAAGGTTTACGCAAAAGAATGGACCATAGGAAGGTGATGGGGGAGATATGTAGGATAGTAGTTGAAGGATGGGGAGATGGAGGTATGTGGAATTGTTGTGAAATGGAAGGGAACAATGACCAATGGTTGCACACACTGTGATAAACGTTGAAGCTTTTGATGTGTATGAGGTGTAGGAAGCAATGGAGATGTTTGCTTAGGAGGTGGTGGATGAAGTGTTTTAGGTACCCACATAGACTTAGTATTTTTATGATTTTTGTTTGGCTTGTGGACTTTAGGAATTTGAGACTTTTGAATGGAATGAGAATGTGGGGTGGAAGTGGATGGTTGGGGTTTTTGTGATCTATATTCCTCGTTTGATGTGCTTTCCTTTTTCTTAGGGACCCAAACCAATTTAGTTTTGGCCTTTACTTTTGGAGGTATGGGCTTATATAACTTTTTTGATGTATTTTTCTTTGAATTTTTCTATTGATGTCCTACGGCATGAGAACCCTTAGGATTTTTTACTTTATAGGTAGACGCATTGAAATTCTTGCTTTTGAATCCCATGGGTATGGTGGAATGGGTGGAAGCTTCATGTTTATACAATGTGTGCATTGATTGGTCATGATTAGGATTTTTAGACGATTTATGGATGGAGGAATAAGGGGATTGGATAATGGGGATATTAGGTGTTGGGAGAAGTGGAGGTAGATTAGATGGATGGATATTATGATTTGGAAGCAATGGTGGTAAAGTGGATCGAGGGATATTAGGAGTTGGAAGTAATGGTGGAAAAGTGGATTGAGGGATATTAGGAGTTGGAAGTAATGGTGGTAAAGTGCATGGAGGAAGGTGTATGGTCACATGCTTTTGACATTTGTAGGATGATGGAGGAGGGATGGAAATATATTTTTTAGGTGTATGATAGGCTTCATGATGGAAAGTGGACCTAGGATGAATGGAGGAAATACCAACATCTTTAGGTTGTTGTCCTTGGGGTGTATGTCCAAGGCCATAAGAGCGTGGAGGGACTTTGACATGGATAGGCTCCAAAATACCTTGTTCATGAAGGTCTAGACCTTTACCTTGGTGGTTCATATTTTGGAGTGTGCAATGGATAATGGGACTAGGTGTAGTTGGAACACTAGACACGAGCTCCTTATTGGATAGAGAAAATGAAGCAAGGGAAGATAATGGTTGTTGTTTTCTAAGGAGGAACATTCATGAATGAGGGTGTAAATACCAATAGGATATGATGGAGTACTTTCAATGGGGTTAATAGTGGGTGATGGAGGATCATTAGGATCTTGATTAGCATTTTGTTCACTTAGATCCAAGGTATTTGTTTGATCTTCTATGCTGGATTGGGAGGCACTTGTCTCGTCATGGGAAGTGGATGTTTGTGTATCATGGATGGGTGAGGTGGAAAGATCTTGACCATGGAATTCATAAAGTTGGCTAAGGGGATCATCATGGTCTTCTTGATCATAGGTAAGATCATAGAGGGGAGCTTGATCATAAATAGGACCAAGTATTTTATGAGTGGGATCATTAGATGGGCCTAGATCTTGATTAGAATGAGAAGTTAATGTATCTTCATGCTTAGGATAATGCTCTTGACATAACGCTTGGGTTTCTTGAATGGAAGTGGAAGGCGATGACTCGTGAAGAGACTTGACATGTTCTTGATGGTCAACAACATGGAGACATGACGAAGGTTGACTTGGACTTACAAGAGGAGACTCTTGAATTGACTCAAGGGGTTGTGGATGACATGATTGACTTGAAGGGCTTGGCATGATGTTTGAGGACTCTTTTGTATGTTCAAGTATATGTGTTGAATGACATGGTAACAATTGATTCCTTGCTTGTAGCCCTTGGGTCACATCCTTTATAGTTGCAGGGATGGAAGGTGTTGGCTTAGGGTTTTGATTTTGATTAGATGGTGGTATGATATACTCATAGGGTGCATGACCTAGATTAGTGTTCCCTTTTTCAATGGTTGCATTAGAACATGAGGAAGTTTTGCCTTGTTACAAGGTAGAACTTAAAGTCACATGTGTTTGTCGTGATGTGGCTTGATAGGTTGATGTGGCATTGACATGTGAAGAAGTGGATGGATTAGATTGGTATGAGGTGGAAGGGTGATAATGAATGGATAGGGGATGATGTTGTGGTTGTTGCATTTGAAAAATGGCCATGAGGTATTGGGCTTGAGCTAGGAGCTGTTGGATTTGAGGTGAGTTGTATGCTTGAAGTTTTGGTATTATGTCATGGAATTTGTGAATGATTTGTTAAGGAAAAGGTTTTTGAATTGTTTTAACCATGTGAAGCATGTGAACAACCTCTTGTGCTATGTCTTCCAATGTTTTCATGGTGTAAAAATGTTGTTGATTGGATTAAAGAGATGATGATGATTAGGATATGATATGGAATGACAAGATTGTATGATTTGGATGATGTGGCAAGTGTTTATTGGAAGTTTGACTTGGGCACTATCAAACATGATATTTCACATGTAAATGCATGAACACACACACCAAACACAATGATAAATTTTTCTTTGAAGATTAGATGTTATAATTAAGTAGACGCTTGAATACACAACAACAAGCCCTATGACTAGTCAAGTGGGGTATGGCAAATTAGGTATCAAGCTAGTTTGCACAAGGTTGACTAAGGAATTATTTGAAATAAAAATACTGCCACACAGCCGGGAGAAAAGGGGTAACCCACCCTTCACCTTCACTTCCCAAAGGTATAAAGTTCTTTGGGGCTTAGCCAAGAGTGAGAAAATTTTAACTTCCAAACAAGTGTGTCTTTTAATTCACACTTCGATTGAGGTCATTCCCAGGGGTGATGAAATCCCCTAGTAGACCTCCTATGAAGGGTTTGACAAAATCAAACCAAGTGAGGTTCTTGTGATCACACACACACTTGATTCACACTCACAGTTGTTAATTAACCCTTAGAAAATTGAAATGTTTGTAAAATAGTTCAAGCACTTATTCTTTTTAACCCCAAATCAATATGTGATGGAAGACAATGATTAATTTTAGACCCAATTTTTGAAGTGTGATTGAAGACAAAATTCATTTTAAGCCAATTTCAATGATGTGATCAAACAAGATTTGATTTTATGCCCCAAATTGAAATATGTGACAAGCAAGATTAAGAAATTAAAATGGAAAGTGTGCACCTGATTATTCACTTTCCCAATTGTTGTTGTGATTGATCCCAATGCTTTTCTAGCTCCATTTGATTCACCAACAAGTCACCAAGACAAAAAAGAAACAAATTACCAATGTGCTAGAACAAAAGTCATATGCGCTGAAGATATTATGAGAATTTGAGAACTTTAATTCTATAAAAGTTGATAAACACCTACACCATTGGATATCTTATGAAATTCTACCCCTTTTTTTTAAAAAATCTCTGAAAAGACCAAAAAATGACCAAGATACGGCCATTTTAAGATTGACTAAAAAACTACTAAAACAGAGGTATATGCACTAAAACAGAGGCCATATGCTAAAAAAAAATGTCCCAGATGCACTAAAAGAAGTCCCATATGCACTAAAAGAAGTCCCAGATGCACTAAAAGAAGTCCTAAATGCACTAAAAAAGAAATTTTAATTTTTTTAAATTTTTTTAATGAAATGGACTGAGTATATGCGCCATTTTGTCCTGTGTATGTGCTGAAATAGTTCCTATATGCACCGAGAATGTCATACTCACCGTCACGGCCAAGGAACTAAAACAACGGAACAATTTTTTTTTAAAAAGAATATAATAACATACTTAAGTATTACAACATAACATTATATTAAGAGGCACAACTTGTTCCAATGGGGTACACGAAGTGACATGACCATTCTAACCCATAACACGATAATAAGATAACAATAATTAATCAATTATATAAATCTATTAATTCTCATTTCATCATTTACATATCCATTAAACAATAACCATATTAATACCACAAGCACATAGGACAATACATGGAATTATAAAGATATAAAGTGTTACATATTTCAATAGATACAACATAACGTAACCAACTATTACAAGTGACAATTCATGAATACATACAAGGCCTGAATATACATTACATCCCAAGTGATAATACAATACAATTAACTGAAGATACATCTCAATCACTACATATACAATTTACATCGAGGTCACCCCATCACACGTGGGAGACGATACATCAATAAATACATTAAATACATTACAACTGAAGTATATACAACTATCTGGTACAAAGAATAACTGGATCATCAACATCTTCCAAAAGCCCTGCAATAAAGATACACCTGCAACAGAAGGGGAAACCCAACGGGGTGCGAAGCACGTTCCACCCAACCACCCCCGTGCTGAGAGTAGATAAGGAAGGGTCCCCGACCAAGCACGTCTAACAAAACACAAAAACTAACTCCAAGAAGACAACTTAACACCAAGACCACTAAATACTCAACAACGACAAAGCCAAAAGGCACAACAAACCACTGATGAACATAACAACTAGTCATAATCACAACATCAATGAAGCTCCAAACATAATATCGAAACTCAAGACATAACATCAAATACTACTTCCAACAATAACCAAAGACAACCAATAAATCACTTCCAGAGGACTTGAGTAAATCAACACAAACAGAATGTTAGACGAGAGTGTCATCGCATGGTTTCACATGGATTCTCCAGACAACCTATTACAAGGTGCCGCCTCCATCTCTACATGGATTCTCCAGACAACCAAGTTAAGGTGCCGCTTCCATCTATGGTTCTCCAGACGGCCTATCTCAAGGCGCCGCTCCATAGGGTCACTCATGCAGAGTCATTGACCTTTCGTGAGGACAAGGTAATGACCTTGCCAACCACGGCCTTCTCAGTCCCCTTTAGTCTATGATAGCACTAACAGGTGGACGAGGCTTCACAATTATCTTGTTAATGTTTAATCCCCACCCGTGGTTTATTACTTAATTTTTCACTAATTAAACTAACTCTATGTGGGTTACCCTGACAGCCCCTTTGTGCGTCGGCCCCCACTAGAGCCACTCTCTCTAGACACTCTAGCACAAGAATATCCAACTCACGGGATTATATCAACAAGGAAAAACTGAACCAACAATGGCTCAATCGCGAGGCACAACCCTCTCGCCCAAAATCACATGTATGACATTCATAACCGATACGATCCAAGTATACATCAATACCACATCCGTAGCCAAAACATATGGACAACATCAAAATACAAGATCGAACATAAATACAATATCCTCGCCTCTGGAAGTCCTAAACATGACTTAGACTCCTATAACTGAATAAGATAACTCTAGGGTTATCCCTCAGACCCAAATCCGAATTAAGGAAAGATCAAATTAAACATAAAAAACAATCACAAAAGTACATAACTCATAGACTACGCCAAACAAGCTACAAGCACAACAAGTTTCACCAACTTCTTAAACCAAACTCGAAAAAGTTCGACCAAATCCAAAACACACAAAATATTCTCAATTCATAAAATTACACTATACATTGCATCTTTTGATTTTTACTAATCAATTTAATAATAACCACAAAGTATATTTCCAATTACTGCAATTAAACTATAATATAATATCTTGTACAGTAATAAATTTATTTCGAAACTATAACATAAATGACCATCCGATATATATATTATAAAATCAAATATATAAAAACAAAACTCCATAATATATCTTACTAAATAACTCATACATGTATATATATATAAAATAATCATTTATTATAATTAATATAACCATCTTGCAAAAAAAATTATTTTATAAAACGAATTCGAATCAACCCATACAAAAATAAAAATCGAATTCAAACTTAATAAATAAATAATAAATATAAACACATATATATATATATATAAATCTATAACAATTCGAATCCCCATTAAATATAAAACAAATTAAACAAATATTAAAAAAAAAATTGAAATAAACTAATAAATAAAAGGGAAATTCATTCACGGCCCATTTCATTTCGTAGTCTCTGATACCACGGTCGACCAGGTATCTTGAACTCTTGATCTGTGACCACATCAGACTAGCATGGCTGACCTCATTTCAACGTCTTGACGGCCGGTGGGCATTACAGCAGCCTCTAAAAGTGGGCGATGGGGTGACCTCGGCCGTCCCAACCCAAAATTTTTAATATATATATGTTTTAAAAAAGCTAATTTCATATAAATTTATTTATTAAAATTTATTTATTAAATTTTTTAAATTTTATTTTATTTTCAAAACCCTTGTATATTTAATAACCTTCATCGCCCAGTATGGGCACGGAAACAGAGAACGTATGATCATAATTTTTCACAGAATAATATATTTGTTTGCATAAAACATAATTATATATTTTATATATTTTATATATATATAAATATATATATAATAAAATCAATGCATAAACATGTATATATGTGAATAAGCCATTCAACAGATGGCAATATCTAAAAATTGTTTTTCTCAAACAGATTTAAGAAGAAATTAGACTCATAAATTTCAATTCATAATAATGATAATTTTCTTTTTCAACACAATTTTTTTTTTCAACAACTACATTTTATAATGAAGAAATTCAGAGGATTTTGCTATAGTTTTCCTCTCAATAACTACGGGTTTTCAATTCATAACCGATAGATTTTTCCCTACTAATACAGATCTACATGCAAACTCAACCTTCAATCTAAAACGATTTTTTTTTTAATTTCTAACAATAATTTTCCCTACTAAAATTAAAGAATTTCAGAACAGATTAACTAATGTTTTCAACAGAAAAATCAAGGGTTTCATTCGAATAACTCTTCAAATCACAAATCTTCTTTCTATAAATTTTTCAATACATAGCCAACAGGTATTATTCAAAGCATAACAAAATAATAATAAATAATAAAGGAAGAACCTGGAGTCCTTCGTCTGAAGAAGAATCCCTTCTGAAAGCTCCTTTCGAATTCCTCCTGCAGCTCCTCCTCGAATCTATCTATCTTCCAAACAATTATTTTCTCCCCAGTTTTCAACAAAACCCAATTCTTTTCTTTTATTTTTCTTCTATTTTTTTTTTCCTTTTCAGATCCCGGAACCACAGAGTAGAGGTTCTCTGTGTGTGAATCATCTCCTCATGAAAAAAAATAATAAATCAAAATAAAACTCAATAAAGCTTCCCTGCTTTCTTTTCTCAAAAAGTCTCCTTCCTATTGGTCCTTTTCCAGCTTTTAAAAGCACAAATTTATCTACAGTTTTTATTTAAAATAATTTATTTAAACAAGATATTATCTATGCTAATTTAATATTAATAAAAGATATTATTTAATTATCTTCAACAATATTTATTTAATTTAATTATTATCAACAATATTAATTTTAACATAATTATTTACTCTTTTAATAATTAAATCACTTTTTAATTTATAATATATTTAAATTTAATATTCAACTAACACACAATTAAATCAAACAACTAAACAACTTTAATCCATTATTTATAAAACAAGGTTAATTAACTAAACATGACCCATAAATCAACTGAATACCTCAACAATCAAACTACACAATTCAACAAGAATGAAAACCTCAGTCACAACACGACTCACAACAGACGACAGACTTGGGACGGGGACGCTTCCAGACCTACTCCCTTTTTCATCATTTTTACCCGTTGGGATAATTGATTGCTCGCCCTGTCCTGTCGAAGCAGGTGGAATCGAGACTTAATCCTGCAATCCTGCATCCAAGCAAACATCAAGAAGCACATGTATATATATAAGTAGCATTCTATGGTGAGGAAGGAGGTGCGATTAATGGCAGAACTTTTCGTGAGCAGTGATGCTACCTGTATCCTCTGTCTATTCTAACAATTATAATGCTCGATAATGAGCTAACATTTCCTACTTCAAATTGACATAAGGTAACATGATATTAAAACTCGCATCTTAACTAATTACTAACCATTTGCATTGCCAAAATAACCACGAATTCAAATCACATGATCACCATCACAATTCATTATCCACACTAACATATAAAATGAATAATGGTAGTAAATAGTGCTCGAAACATGGAATTACACGAAACATATGTCTGAGATGTGTGGAAAGACCTGAAAAAGTGTCGTGAAAAGCCCTAGATGCGCTACAGAAGCCCTCAGATGCATTAAAAAAATCCTCATATGCGCTAAAACAGAAAATTTTGCTGAAAATCTGAATTCGAATCACACACGAGAATCATAACCGAGAGAAAACCTACAAATAAATGTTAAAAATGGGGCAAGGCCCCACGGTGGGTGCTAGAATGTAGATAGGGAAAAATCCAAAGGTTTAAATGTGTTGAAAAAAATAAACTAATTAAATCCTATCAAGCACCATGAAGCACCATGAAGCACAAACTAGAATGAAAATAAAAATAAAGAAAGAACATGCAAACCCATTTTCAAACTTAAATTTGATTGATCTCCATGGCTCTTCTCCTAGCACAAGGATGCAAGATTTCGAAGGTTGATTGTTGAAGGAATGTTGGTTGCTCAATTCTGCAACATAACAACCTGATGAAGATGATAGATTGGAGATGGATGAAAGATAGAAGAATGATTTTGACAGCATAAGGATGTCTCAAGATCTAATCTAAATGGCTTGTGAAAGGTTAGATTTATAGAGTTTTTAAAGGCAAAAGCTTAGTTGGCAAAGATCAACGGTTGAGATTTAGTCTGGTAAGATGAACGGTAAGAGATGGAGAAGTTGGAGAGAAAGATGGAAGCTAGAGAAAAAGAAGGAAGATGCTTCCTTTCCACAAAACCTTTCACTCAAAAATGAAGGCAACTTGCCATTTGTCAAGTTTAGTTATGGGTCGGTTTTGTAGTTGAAGATAATTCATTAATTAAATAATAAAATTATTTAATTTCATGGTTTTGGAAGTTTCTAATTAAATATTGAAAAATATTTAATTATGTGTGAAATGGTTTTTTAGAAGATTTTAAAGATGATTTCATGATTTTGGAAAAGAAGAAGATTTAGAAGATTTGAGGATGATTTTATGATTTTTGGAAAAAGGAGAATATTTACTTTATTTAAAATAAAAGCAATATGATTTTTAGAAGATTTAAAGATGATTTCATGATTTTTGGAAAAGGAAGAGTGTTACTTTATTCAAAATAGAAGTAATGTGATAATTAAATTAAAATAAATTCGTAAGATTTGTTTAATTTATTAAGAAAAATTAGAAAAGTTATTAAATTAAATAAATGGTAAACATTTAGTAAGATAGAAGAATTAGAAAATGAACAATACTAAATAAATAATTAAATTTATTTGCTCGTAGATTGATTTAGAGATTTAACTAAATAACTTGTATTTAGTTAACTACCAGACTTATTATAATGTGACCATTTTTAGGTGTATACAACTTGTATGCTCCCTTATTTCGTAAACACCATAATCTATTGGAAGAATTTTGGTTCAATCTACAAGATCAATACAAGGTGAGGAAAAGGGGTTATGAAAGGCTTACCATCCCTCAAATGATTCAATATGGAATTAAGGAGGATATACCAGATGTTTTTATGGATGATGGACTTTTGTTGGACCCTAGCTATGAAACTAACAAGGTTAGCACTAAGAATTTGGATCCCATTAACTGGGATGAAAAGAAAACTATTGATATCAACCGAGTCTCTGGAGTAGTGGTGGATAGGAGTCTACAATGGGTCACCTTAAGGCTAGATAAACCTATGGCCTAGACCTCAAAGAAGAGGAAGGCAGGGATAGTTATAGAATTAAGGAGAACTAGAAGGAAGATAGCTCTTGAGGAAAAACTTGACAAATATCCCCCAAAGATGGATGGACAAAGATGTTGAACTTGAAATACCTATTCAAGAAATAAAACTCCCTTAAGGTCCACAAGCTACAAAAAGCTAGGCTAGAGTAGGCACTTCATTTCAAATACCCCTTGTAGAAGGACCCACTGAGGAGATGTCCACAGGGGATCTCCATTAGGAGGTTGCAGCATTAAAGGAAATGGAGCATGGAGTGGGAATTCATGATGTTCGATCCAACTCTTAGGGCACTAAGTCTGATGAGGAGAAAGCATAAGTTGAAACAACTAAAGATATTGAGTACATTGGGGAGGAGCATATCTTAACTCCTAGAGAGCAAGAACTCTTTGAAACTATCAAGAGATCTTCAACCCAAAGTGTTCAGGAAGCCAGAATGAAATAAGATCAAGATGTGGCTACCAAATTAGGAGAGTCCAAAGCTAGTGAAGAGGATAAAAATATGACTCTATAACAAAGGCAACAGGAGCTTGAGGCAAGGGCAAAAGCTAAAGAATTGGCAAGGTTACAAAAGGAAAAGAATGATCTTTTGCAAAAAGAATATGAAGAAAAGGCCAAGGTCGAAAGGGAAAAACTAGCCTTGTTGCAAAAGGTTAAGGAATTGGAAGAAGAAAATGCTCAGCATTAGTGAGAAAGAGAAGAGTTTGAAGCTAAAGTCAAGGCTAAGGATATAGCTCAGAAAAAGAAGGAAGAACAAGACCTTTTGCAACAAAAAGGGATGAAGAAGAACAAGCTCGAATTAATGAAGAACAATCAAGGCTAATGCAGAAGATTAAGGAGATGAAAAGGGAAAGAGAGAACTTGTTGGAGTAAAAAGGGTTAGAGGAAGAAGGAAAGAGAGAAGAACAAAAAGAATTGGAAAGAAGGGTTGAAGTTGACAGGTTAGCTAAAGAGGAGGATAAGGAACAACAGCAAAAGACTGCCACCCATCCCATGGTAATAATGATGCAATCTCCTTCCCTTACACCTCCTCCTTCATAGAAAATGATCACTCCCCTTGAAGCTCCCACCTAACTTAAGTTGAACCTTGAGAAGAGGCAACAAATGCAGCCCCATCCTTTAAATTGGGAAGATATGATGAAGGAAATTGAGAAGGAAAAGCCAAGGAAAAAGTCTCGGACAATTCATGCCATGAGACTAATAGACGATGGAGATCTAATTGTAGAATATGCTACTCCTCTAGTTGGCAAGGATGAACGAGAAATGCAATTGAGTGACTATCAGGTGAGCAGTTCAAACTTGGGAAAGCAGATTAGGAATCAACAAATGAACTTGCTTGATATTGCCACACCTACTGCCAAGTCAAGGATGATAAAGGATAAGTAGGTTAAATATGAGATTGAGGCTCAAGTTTCTCAAATGCATATATTTTTTAAGGACTTAGCTTCTCCCATCTCATAATGGTCTATTAATCTGGAGGCACCTTTATTCTTAAGTCAGAAAGAGGTTGATGACATCATTGAAATGAGAAGAAAAGTGGGTATGATGGATAACTAGATTGATCAGTTGAACAAGGGGGTTGAAGAGTTGCTTTCCAAAAGAAACAAGATCCATACTAATGCTTAGGAATTTTTCAATTCTATAACAAAGTATGTTGAAGAAAAATTGAAACAAGAAGAAGAGTATAGAAATTATATGAAGAAACTAAAATATATAAGCAACTTACATCAACAAGTACTCATTGAGCAGGAAATTTTGGATGATGATAATTTGAATTTTATCAAGAATACAATGAACATCATCATGTTTAGGTCCTCATTCATTTGTGAACACAGGGGGCATATGCAACAAGTTGGGAAAGACTTGGCAGACTAGCTAGTATAATTTGAGGCTACTATAGCTCCATGATTATAAATGGAGACATCCCTATGAAAGATGGTCTTCCTCTTGAAGAGTTGAAAGGAAAATGTGATAATACATTGAGGGAATTGATACAAAATGGGGATGATGATGATGGTTTTTTGATTGATAGGTTGACAAATTTTAAGGATGTGGTGAGAATTTCTCAAAAGGAGTTTACTAAGTTAGAGGATATGTGTGGGTCTACTTCTAAGAGTTGGATAGAATTACATTTGAAGACTTCTAGGTTGATGGACCCAATGAGGACATGCTCAAGAAAGTCTTTGATAGTTACAAGGAGTACCTATAAGAGAAGAATACAAAAGAATGAGGATGGCAACAAAATATTCTTATTTTTTAAATGGTATAAAACTAACATGGGATTCCCCTACTTTGTAGGATCCTAGTACGAGCTCAACTAAAGCCGCCAGCAGTCTAATGATCTTCCTTTGCATGTAGATTTTGAAGTTACCCCTTATTAGTCAACTAGAAATCAATCTTAAACACTTTCCTTCGAGGGCTCTAGTAGTTCCTACTTTTGTGGATTTTATTTTGATGTGTTGTAGGCATTGGTTTGGGGATTTTTTATAAAGGGGACTTCTTCCCACTTTGAAATGGTCAAAAAATTGAAGTTATGATTTGTAGAACTCTTTAGATACTAGTTTTTTGTTTTATGTAGTTTTCCTTTCGACTCTCTGAACTATTTTACTTAAGTTGGTGTTACTAGAGGTGATGGTTTTTTTGTATCTTAGTGATTTTTCTAAGATAAATGTTGCTTAATTGAATACAATCAATTGGAAGGAGCCATATTTGAATCCATCTTTGGTTACACTTGGTGAATGGTATTGCTTTTTATTCATTGATCTATTATTTATGATAAGTGAATGAATATGTAATGTTGTGCTCTATGGGAAGATTAAGGTTTAATCTTAGCACTTGAATATATTTGATTGTATGTGTTATCATGGATTAGGTTATTCACTGGTTTCATTTTAACTAAATCTCATCATTTAATTATATGTTTGAATGCTAAGTGATATTTTTTACTATTTCCTTCCTAAAATCTAACTCATCTTATATTTATTTGATAAATTTTGTTCTTTGTTTCATTGGATGTTCACAATTTGTTCATAATACCAGCATTCCCCTTTGTATATTATAGCCACATTGACCACTAAGTGAAATAGTAAGTTGATACCCAACATCAAGAACCTTGGGAAGTGAGTAGGTTAATCATCATTCCACTTCTTCCAAGAGAGGTGAGGTGATTCCATCTCCCTGCCTGTTAGTGAGTCAGTTTAGCCCATCAACACTTACATAATTGATGAAAGTTATGGGTCTGAAGCATACACATTAAAATAAATAAATGTTACACCTCTTAAAGAACCTATTAATTTTGCGCATTTATGCTGGTAATATGTCTAATCCTCTTGAATGATTGTGGCGATAATGAAGGTGAGTGTTGGGATTGGTAGATGCTGTTCTAAAACATTTCTCTGCATTTGCTTCCATTCTTAAACCATAATTATTGTGTGTCTTGAATGCTAAAGTGGTATTTTAAGATTAAAATGTAGGTAGTTGCTTTGGCTTTGCTTTAACTATTCAAGTTAGTCTTGTACATGTTATGTTAGATTGAATTCATATATGCATTTAATGTTCTTTTAATTAAGCCATGGAAGTGCATTTAATTTGGCATAGCATATTTTAATCATATTCACATCAAAATAGGATAGTTTTAATTTAAGTCACCATAGAAACATCATTAGATCATGGAGGACACATTTATTAAATGGTCTTATGGAATTGTTGATAAATCATTTCACATATATTAACATAAACATAAAATTCCAAACATAAAATGATTGTATGTATGTATATGTATATATTTATCGTGTATTGTACATGGCAATAATCCAACGTTATTATTGATACATGGTCCCCTCTTGAGATCTCTGCGTGCCAAGTGCTGAGGTGATGACGTGATCTCATGGGCAATATGTGTCAGACCAAATGTATGTTGTAGGCCTCCTTCTCATCCAACAGTCATAACCTCTCATATGAAGGCCTCTAGGAACTCTTGCTCTATGCGGTCTCTATCTTCCTAAAGTATGGAAATTTTTTGATCTTTGTTGGATCTCGAGATGATTGAAGCTCCTCATATGCAGCCTATAGTGTTGATAGATCACCCTCATCTCGATCTACATGCCTAGTAGCACCCTTGTATGTTTCTCTCAATCTAACATAAGGTTCAAATAGCTTCGGATGCTTCTCCATGATAGGTGGGGGCATGTAGTCTCTGTCGATAACCTGATCTAGGATTGAAGGAGGTACTATCTTTATGGCCACCCGATGATAGAGATCATGTAACTCTCTTAGGCCCTACAAGATAGAAATCATAAAGATAATTAGTACACATCATGATATAGATATATACATCAAAAAAATGAGCATAAGCATAATCATAAATAATATTTCATTACCTAGATCTCTAGCCAGTTGTGTAAAAATAGCCTCATCCTGCACAGGAGGAATACAAGATGTGCTAGCCTCTCTATGCTCATAAGTACTGGTGCGTGTTGTGGCTACTGATCATGATCTAGTAACATGGGTGGGAGCTAAATCTCTCCAATCATGGGAAACTGGATCCTCATACATTGTATCATTGCCATCACTTATAAAGAACAATGTTTGCATCAGCTTGAAATACTTGACGAACAACACATTAACTTAGAGATGCTCAAGAGCATTAATTCATTATTTGTGAAGCATTTCAAGTTGATGCAAATGTTGTTCTCTATAAGTGATGGTAGTGATACAGTGGATGAGGGTCCAATTTCCCATGAGTGGAGAGATTCAACTCCCACCCGTATTACTAGATCACGGTTAGCAGTTGCAGTATGCACCGACACTTATGAGCTTGGAGAGGCTAGCACATCTTCTATTCCTCCTACGTAGGATGAGGTTGTTTGTACATGCAGGATGGAGATCTAGGTAATGAAATATTATTTATGATTATTCTTATGCCCATGTTTTGATTTATATATATATATATAT
>VDFB02012138.1:0-32112 GCA_007258455.2 Sequoia sempervirens
TCAAGACTCTTAGGCGTTCAGCCACAACTTCATAGCCATGCTGGAAGGAAATCTTCATTTCCTCTTTTGTGGGCACTCTGTTGAATTCAAAGCCTTGAATTTTTACATAAGATCATGAATTTTGCTTCTATTGTGTGATAAAGCTAATTTTTTTGTAATTTATTGTATTTGGATGCAACTCTTTCGCTAACAATGATACTTACAATTTGTGCATTAATTCCTTATAACCACGAGCCAAGTTTGTGTTATTACTGTGTTTTCATTAGTCTTGCCTTTGTTTCCTTCGATGTATTTGGGCAGCCTATGAAAATTTTGAAATACGTTAGATTATGTAAAAAGAAAGAGTAATTAGTATATAATTACATTGTTGATAGTATCACATACCTTCCTTGGCCTGATGGTGTCTTTCCTTTTTTTCTTTTCGGCCTTCTCCTTTCCATCCATTTTGGTACTTCCACTCCCTCTCCAGAATCATGGGGGGATGCTCGTACTTTTTGTTCTTATCTAAATGTGACCTATATTGGTCCCTCACATACTTTAGATAGGTAACGACTTTCTTAAGGACCTTGGTTCGGTTGAATGTTTTATCATTGAACAACACAACTAAACGGTTAATGAGCTTATCTTTTAAATCTTGATTTTGGGCTTTCCACCGTGTACGTATGGTGGGCCCGAAGAGCTCCAATGTAATATCACCTAGATGTTTATAAAAAACATCATTTCCTACAAAATGATCATGGGATCATTAGTCTAAAAAGAGTGATCAATAAGTAAATTTCAATTGGATTATATATAATAATAATTAAATTTTTTTTTAAAAGTACTTGGGACCTTCTCTATCTATATGGGAACAAAATCCTCGGTCACCACAAATGTGACCGACAATGTTCCCATACTAGTAATATGGGAAGATCAGGAAATGCTGCTAAAACATCTCCAGTACTAGTGGCCTTTGCATCCCCAGGTACATGTTTTGACACATGTTCTGGCATGTGTTCACTGCCAGAGGGTGCACTACTCGATGCCTGTATGCTATGTGTTGCTGACATTTCAGTCGACAATATAGGCATAGATGATGGGGTAGGATGATGTGATGTATGTGCAGGAAGATCAGGATGGACACTTGTACCAACCCCTACTCCGCAGGTAGCACCTGTAGTACCCTGATCATGGCCAACAACATCATGAGGACACAAAAAATCCTGTAAAAAAACACATATTTTAGTTCATGACATAAAAGAGTACAAAATATAAAACCATGAATGAACTTATGTTATTATTAAAGACCTCATGACAACTTACTTGCAAGTTTTGTGCTCTCTTAGTCAATATTTTAACCCTCTCTCTTATCTCATCTATTTGAGGCACAATGAATAACAATTGAAGGATATCTTCATTGCATTTTTTTGTGTCTTCCTTATCATATCAAGAGGGTTTGATGAATATGCGATGTCATCATCACATAACAGTGACTGCACCTCCCTATGGATGCTCTCCTCTATTGCTGGTGCCTTTCCCTGATCAACCGACTGCAACAAGAATATTAAATACATTATCAAAATTAACCCAATAAACTTATGAAAAAAATATAATAATAAAACATTTTACTTGTATCTAATTTGTACAATTACAATGAGGTAAACCTATCGGGTAGAAGTGCCTAAAGATGCATCACAATTTGTGTTTTGGGCTGGAGCCATCCTTGTATGATCAATGTCCCGTTGTGACAAAAAATAAATATAAAAAAACAATACCGAAATGAAACCAATAGACTTACGAAAAAAACATAATAATAAAATGGTATATTGGAGTCATTAATTGGAGGTTGGGTAAAATGGTATATAGTACGTACCACCCCCATAGTAACTGTGTTTGTATCTAAGCAATTCAAATTGTAATTGATTAGCAACTCTTCCCCTGCAGTTATTGATTTTATCGCACATACAAATACACGATTTCCTTCGCGTGCCTCAAATATGCAATTGGGTTGCTTACTTGTTGACCCAGGTCTTGTACTGTTTATAAACCCTGCAATATTCCCTGATGCTTTTGGCCTTCCGTCAATGTACATAACAACTCCTTTATTTTGATCCTTATCTTTTAGTTGTATATAATTTTCTGATAGTGCATACCTATGCATACTTCGTGTATATCGAATCAGCTGCATCCAATCTTTGTAACTGTAATAGGGTCCAACATACTCCATCAATTTAGTAACTTTTTCATAATAGACCTTTATGTTGTCCATGCAAAATAGGCCCAAACCATGTAATGACGATGGTGCTATGTGATACATCCTCTTGTTGACACAAAAATTAGTGTGTAACGCCCTGTCATGCGAACCCCAAAGGACAACCAAAGAAATAATTACCGCACAATTTTTTTATAAAAAAAATAAATCTAAACATACATGAGATGCACATTAAGTCAAGAGTCAAGAAACTTAATTAAACAAATCCGTTAACACTTACGTCCCCTGGGGTACACGAGGAGTCATTACGAAACTTAAATCCACACAACGACGATAAAGAATGAAAGCCAAAGATACAAACCATAATAAAGTAAAAATTTACGAATGTAACACATACATGACAAATCATTAATAAGAAGCCATCCATGTACGTATTTACAACATATACATGATTAACTCAAAACTCATAATGATAAACTCTCTATCCTCAAATAAACTCAAGGGACATATTTACACAGATACAACATATCGAATAACAACTACCATGGGTCAAAAGTTGTATAAGGTTTATCATTACATTTCATTACAATGTTCAAGAGTAACAATGATACAATTGAGCAACAGAATACAAAATATCATAACTGGCTCCAAGATGGCTACAACTCTGGACTCGCCACAACTGACACCAATCCGCACCTCTTGATCCTCGACTAGGGACCCAATGGGGTGTTTAGCACGTTCCACCCAACCATGTGGGTCTGAAGACCCACCCCCCGTGCTAAAGAGCTGACAAGAAAGAGACCTCAACCAAGAACATCTAAACATGGAACCACAAGACTCAACGTCATACAAGAGTAACATGAAACCCAAGGATAGTCACAACATCAATAAACCATGACTAGAAAACATGACATCCAAACACGACGACAATAAATCACTTCATAACAGTGATAAACCACTTCAGAAACATAACAACAATAAATCATATAACATAACATCAATAAATTGCTTCCAAATCATGGCAACAATAAGTCATATAACATAACATCAATAAATTTCTTCCAAATCATGGCAACAATAAGTCATATAACATAACATCAATAAATCTCAAGTCCTAGTATCAATAGACCACTTCCAGAGGATTTCAATAAAACAACACAAAAGGGAATGCTAGAGGAGAGTGTCATCGCATGGCCTAAAATGGATTATCTAGACAACCTATCACAAGGTGCCACCTCCATCTATGGTTATCCTGACTGCCTATCTCAAGGTGCCGCTCCATAGGGTGACTCATGCGGAACCGTTAACCTCTCGTGAAGACGAGGCAACGACCATGCCAACCACGACCTTTTCGGCCCACCTTTAGTCTATAAAATCCCTAATAGGCGGACAAGGCATCCATAATTATCTTATTAATGTTTAACTACCCACCCCCTAATTAAATTAATTAGGTTATCACTTATTACTCTAACTCTAACGTGGGTTATCCTGACAACCCCTTTGTGCGCCGGCGTCCACGTAGAGCCACTCTCCCTAGAAACCCAAAACATAAAATCCAAAGCATCAAGGGTTGTACCAATACTGTAAGAAACACTGAATCTCAACACTGAAACGCACGCAAGGCATTTACCATCTCGCCAATAGCCATATACATAAACACTCAACATTAGGTACAACCCACTCATAATCCAAAATCACATTAACGATCAAAATTTTGGCAAAGGCCAAATCAATGGAGAATCATTATGAAACAAGATTACCCTTGCCTCTAGAAGCCCAAGAAAAGAACAACTACCCACAAATGAGGGTAGAACAAAGCAACACAAATTTTCCAAATAAATTCCAACACAAGAATAAAATATCCCCTAAAGACCAAGATTAACTTAAGAAAAGTCACACCAAGAGAGACTCATCAAACCAACCACAAAATCAAAACAACCATAATACCAACATTGTATACAGGGGTGACCTCTATTTCTTCTGCATAGGCTACCCAACCACACATCCACACATTATTTAATGATCTCACAGTTTGACTCAAAAACAAAACAAACAGAATCATTGACCAAGATAACAAAACCATCAATCAATACATGAACTTAAGTCGAAAATTTAATCCACCCAAATAAAGGAATCAATCAAACAATACATCCTTTTCTAACATTTGAATAAACCTATATACACAATTTTTTTTTTTTTTTTACTTGAATTGATGTATATAATCATTCATAAGGAAACTATATTGTTCAATTACTACTTATGCATACCTATGACAACATACATACATCTGAAAAGATACATAAATTTATTTCCTTAATATCTAGTTGTACCCCATTCTTATACTTATTTAATAATACACATATATAAATAAATATATTCCCATACTCGTGAAATTTACTTATTTGCATACATTTATTTACCATAAATTTATCAAATCACTTTAAACCATCAACCACAGAATGACCCTTTTATTTTCATAAGATACATCTAATCTTCCATAGTCGCTCTAGTGTCTATAAAAATCTAAGGACAACTATATAAGGTATGACACTTTTCCAATAGAAAGGAAGGATTTAGTATCATATCACAACAATGTAGTTTTAATGACATTAAAAAAATAGGATCCCCAAAAGGAACCTATACTTTCAAGTGAACATTTTCCCAAAATTATAATGGAAAACAATATCAACTACAGGGTAATACAAAAATACACCAACTATGCAAGGCTATTATTTGTTTATATCTTGGTATTATTACTTCAATGAATTCTCGCCTAAAAAGATTAAATCTTTAAGTCACTGCCATTTTATTTCTTCATCTAAAATGTATTACCATCAATACTTCAGAATGTAAATAATAAATATATATATATATATATACACGAAAACCAAAGATCCGAAGAAACCATCTAAAGGATACTGTATTTGGCGACGACATGAAAGTTGCATCATATATATAAAATTAGACAGAAGTAATGCATGTAATTACTTATCCAAATCTAAAGACCATGGAGTACTTTATCAAAAGGAATACATATATTTCTGGTGTAATCGAATTTCCTAGCTCAAAGAGACTGTTGAAGATCCAACGATTTACACACTGGAAGAAGGCGCGAACCAGGCTTAGATCCATTTAAGAGTAGCCCTCACTAAGGAATGAAGGAAGTTGACATATTTTAATCGACTTTTCAAAAAGAATACCGTGACTTTAGGATAGCACAATGAACCATATTATAAAATCAAATGTTTTGTATAAAATGTAAAAATTTAGAACGACTCAATTATAGGCTGAGAATAGTGGAGGCGAATCAAGCATCTCCTAGGCAACCCAACGATCTGCAAATTAGGAAATGACTAAAGAAGAGCAACGACGACACACCAAGCATAAAATTGCAAGACCACGAATGAAGAGGTTGCTGGAGGGTAGGCTGCAGGGCCAACGACCTTTATAGGCAGAGTCTAAGCTTCTGAGGAAGATGGTATTGCGACGGTAAACATGAATGCAAGGTTCAATTAATAAGATGTCGATTAACCTGTTCCGTCGATGAGTCAAAGATGGGCACAAACTGAATATTTATTTTCTATGCTATTGAGTACATACCTCAAATAATGTCTTCGTAGGCTGTAAACACTGTATTCTACAATATACCTACTTCCATATTCTTTTTGACATAAGTAACACGTTGTACTGCCCGAAGTACGCCACACAAATACAGTATAAATGATAATTTTGACTGTTTGCAGATGCCCTTAAGGATATCACGTCCCGAAGAATGAAAGAATAGCAGAATATACATGAAATAGATTTTGCAAGGAAAGGCTCAAATCTTAGAATTTATGAAGCACCCTAGAACGCATCCTAACATTGTAAGCTTTGTTTTTATTTTAGGCACATGCAGTCATGCAGGTTTAGAGAATGAGGGTTGTGCATACTTCACACATCGGTAACCCTTATTGCATTACAAATATAGTTGATATTTGGGTGTGTATGGTTTGACCTTCATGCCGCGCTGGCTAACCTGGGCATTCTACACCCTAATACTAAGGGGTTCCTACTGAGCATATCTGAATAGCGGCCTAGTATTTCCAACAACACCGATTGGATTCTTAAATGCTGCGACCTATACTCTCCTCTAAATCATCTTGGCAGAAGCGGCAAGTGTGATGAGTTACCAAAGATTTCTATAGTTGATCATCTTCAAAATAAATGCAAATAACTTTGTCCTAAAACAAGGGCTGTCGAAATATATCGATTTGCACCCGAATTGGTCTTCTGTTAAGCAAATTTGTATTGGAAGATCTCAACGCAACAAGACTTGGGTTTCGCTATCTCAGAAAAGTTTAAGGCGATACAAAATCAGGGCAGTAATAAAGATAAACCAATGCAAAAGTAATATGAAAGACCATTCATTAAATCCTCCATCAAACGCTAGTTATACAAATAAACATCGAAATGAAGCCACAATAAAAAGTATCGATCTCCATGCATGAAAACCACAGTCTAGAAAATCAAATAGCCCTATTCGAATAAGAAGCATCCAGGAGGCAATACACATACCTTGCAACAACCCTTGTACTCTGTTGTAGCATATACCATCACGCCAGAGAAGACTGTTGTCTCACTGCTACCACCATCCCGTCTATCGATACTGTTGGTGACAGGATCTACCCATTGACCACCTTCCTATTCTCCATAGAATGCCATGGTTGCAGTCCTTAACCAGATGAAGTTTTCTCTTCCCCTATTTACCAGAATCCGAGATGCATGGTAAGGGCGATGAGAAATCCACCCAAAGAAAATCAAGCCACCATCATAATTAAAGCAAGTTTTCTTTTGACAAATAATTCACGACTATGCATGCTCTGCATGTCCACTCTTTCTAGCTTTTAACTACTTTTCACTCGATTTCCATTATCTTCCTTACTATTTTATTAGTTCCTGCCGACAGGCAGGATACTTATGCATCCATTCAATTCAATTTTTTTGTCTTGACATTGACAATGTCACCAATGAAAAACTGGAATTTAAATGTTGATCACTGAATCTATATAGTCTATATTAAATTGTTAGGTTTTCAAAAAATACAATATGCTTTTATCTTTTTTCCTACTGGTTGGTGTTGTGAATAGTCAGTGATAAAAATAGAGTTTTAATTTTACTAAAAAATCACACAAAAATTAGCTGTCCCGTCAACTGTCAATATCCACACAACGTATCGACTCTTGCCTTTCGCGGAAAGTTTGAGATAAACTTTGACGGAAAAATACTTAAAGCTAACGGGACCAAAAAATTTATGCAAATCCCGTTACGTGCATCAGCGATCCCGTACACATGAACGGCAAACGACAAAGTTAAGCACATTCAGCGGTGTGAAAGGCAGAAATCAGTCGAAACGATTTACGTAAAAGCACAAATTTTCAACTTGTAAACCCTAATTAAAAACAAAAAAACAAAACTTGTAAACCCTAGAAATTAAATTCAACGGAACTTAACGGGTTAATTACATGAACCAAACCCAACAACCAAACCCAAATTACCAATCGACAGGAACGTGACGCAACTGCGTCTCTTGTTTCCTTTCGATATCTTTTCCTAGTTTAAATAATTATCCACATACAGATAATAATATTATCAGTTGTTATTAAATACCATTTAAACAATACTCGTTATAAGACTAATTAATTTAATTATCTAATAATGACTGTATACTTTCTATTCCATCAAAATTGATTCATTAATTATTATTTTAATCATTAAAGCATTTAAGCTCCGTATTTATTTTTACATTTAAATGATTAATTTCCTATGACAATACGATTTATCAATTATTTTTAAATTTAATAATTTATTTACTTCGAAATAAATCTAGTGAGCTTATAATACACTTTTAAATTAGTTTGATTAATCAAGGCTAAACACTATATTAATGTTATCGCCTAATTTTGAAATCAAATTAAATAATATAATAACAAAACCTTCACGACGTCTCCAATCAACCAATCAAACATACTCCATAACACATTTAACAACGAAATCAACATGACCACTCCAATAAACAACTTACTTGAATGTCAACGACAGCCGAAACGGAGGGGCACTACATAGTGTTTATTGGAGGAAGTTCCTTGGGTACCCGTTGTTTCCGTAGATGTTTGTACCTCAAGGGCACCTCGATGTCGCCTATGCTCTCATCATCATAAGAACATGACCTCCCTTCAGCAAGAAAAAAATCCATGCATTTACGAAATTTTCTTCTAATCTTTTGACCTCTATTTGATCTCCCTCTTTTAGACCTACTACATGTCTCGCTTTCCTCTTCTCTTCCTAAATTTCCCTCGCTCGAGGAAGAAAAATCTGACAAATACCTATTTGGTAGTACCTGCACTCATAAGGATGTTGGATGAAGTTCTTTCATGGTGATGTGATCCCAAGGTGACATTATGATTAATCTATCATTTCATCTCTAGAATTTGACTGGTTATAAGGTAATCAAGTCTTCATAGATTGCAAGTTATTGTTACTACCGTCCAAATGTTTCCATCACAAATCAAGTCAATGTATGAAGGAGACTGTACCTTGCAATTAATGACTTTAAAATGTCATTATTTTACAACCTAACACAAACATGGAGTTTGGGAGATGCAGTTCACAGTAGCTGAGGCTATGAAAGCCTAAAAAACCTAGACTCAGTGATAAATTTTCCTACATGAACAATGTATGGCAATGTTCCAAGGATTTTTGCATGACAATTGAGGGGAAAAGGTAATGAATGATAATCATTATGAGTCTCACAGTCTCATAGTCTTAATCCAAGTTATTTGATTTACTAGACTTCTACTTAACATTTTAACTCCCAAAATTTGTAACAAGTGTTAAATGTGACAATGGTCCACCAATTACACAACCAAGGCCTCAAATGTATTGTGCAGAAGAATGGTTTGACCATACATAATATTTTGGTTTAAGTTGTCTTGAAAAAGATGAATTAGAACACTAATAGACATAATTCAGGTTCATGTGTGAGGTGGTTTAGCTGTCCACTGATAAACTCCATATGTCTAAGTGGTTAACGGGGAGGGAGTGTGTACTAGGACTGGTTAAGTCATCATAAGTTTATGCTTTGGAAATAAAAATTGCTTAAGTCATCTTAAATCTTCCTATGTCTAATTGCTAGGAGACTTTTGGTATGTTTTAAGGCAGGATGAGTTGTTGCATCAATGTTCTAGTTCTCTATGACAAGGTTTCAACATCTTCAAATAGTGAAAGTTAGTGCTCATAGTCATTTGAAACAACAACATTTTGATTATGTATGATGGTAGGATTTGATAACTTAAAAGAATTGGCTACCCAACAAACTTAAAGTTAAAAGAAACTTTTTCAGTTTAAGGGGTTAACATGAAAAGTTGTCAAAATTGCAAATTTGCAAAATAATGGGTTGTTAAGTGTTTGTAAGTCAGTTATGGACGTTGGTTGAATGTAGTTGGGGTCTGGGATGATTTAAAAATCCTTCCAAGGCTCGAGAAAAGGTTGTTGGAGAGTTGATACCAAAATTTCATATCAAATACACGTTCTTGAAGCAATTTTTTGTGTTTTTACTATTTGTTTGAAGTTATTTTGTGTTGTATGGATCCGTACAAGCTTGAAATACTCTGAGATCATTGGTGTAGATAAATATATGTGTTCCCTTTCATTTGAATTTGTATTGAAGTGCTAAATCACTATTTTTTGGGAGAAAACAATCAAATATAGGGACTGCCCTATTTTTCCTGTGTAAGGGTTTGAGAGCTAAATAGAAATGACATCCACCAATCCACTCACTGTCTTGGAATTGTAACTCAGTGGATTGGTGTGCAACATGGTATGATAGAGGTTCATTGCATTTAGGGGTCTGTTAAAGAAAGAAAATTGACATTGAAGTGATGCCCTAGGGCTGACAGGGGCAATTTTCTTGTGAATTTGTGGTTGTTAAGTCAGGGTTTGTCAATTTGATGGATATCTTGGTAGAGTCATGGTGACACTATTTGATGGTCCAATATCTACTTCAAAAAAAAAAATCTCTAACAACTCAAAGAGCTAAAATGGGATGGCATTAAAGGAACCTTCATTTGAAGGATCTTCTAATGAAGGACCTTTGAATTAAGGTCTTCATTTGAAGGTCCTTCATGCAAAGGTTCCTTTTATAAAGCATTTTGAACATGAAATATTTAAAATAAAAAATACCTTCATTTTAAAGTCTTGACATGGCATCATTTTTAAATGAAGGTTCTTCATTCAAAGGTCATGAAAGGACATTTGATGCAATCATATGCCTTGTTAAAGTTTTAACTTAATAGTAAGGGCATCATGAGTAGTTTGTAGGGCCCATTCAACAATCGCTGATGTAAGGATTGAATTGTCTAGAATGTATCTATTATCAAGAAATTCAATTTGTTTACCTGTATGACTATATCTCAAGTAATAGGTTTTATTGTGATGGCAATGATATTGAAAAAGATTTTGTAATCTAGGTGTTGAGAAGCATAATTGGCCACCATCGTATGAAAGATTCTTAATTCTCACCTTTAAGTGTTAAAATTTAACAATACCTTGATTGATGAAAGAGCCCAAAGAGCCTTTCTCCATGGTATCCAAGTATACATAGCAACGGTCTTCTCTTATACAATTGGACATGATTTAAAGAACTTAGCTAGGAATTATTCATTTAACCTAAGGTTTTCTCATAATGCCATCATTGGAAAAGTATGATCAAATTCTTCTATTATGAAGAATTGGTCTATGTGCCTCTAGTAATCACTATAAATGTTTGTAAGGATAAAATGACTAATTGCATCAGGTAGGAGAGAATCAACTTTGAGTTCTTCAAAGATTATATTCCTCTATTCATAATTTTTAAGGGTTGTGTGTGGAGGAGGTTATCACTACCAAGAAGGGAGGAGACCTTTCCTTGCATATGTTTGTGGTGGAGGTATTAAAGAAGAATTGTATGCCTCTATTTCCATTCATTAAATCTAGCTTAGCCTAGCATATACTTGGGATCCTTTGCCCCTATAAACTTCCATATGTTTTAGTTTATGTTTTTGAAAAGGAAAAAACAGGTTTTACAGGGACCTGAAACCACAAAGTTAAAACATACAAAGATAGAGCATAAAAAATCTGAACAAACAGACAGTTGTCCCAAAAAAGAAACGACAACAAAAAGAGACAACAGGGTCCAAAAAAGGACCACCAAAAAGCCAGAAACAACTATAGCAGCACTACTCCAAGGTGTTCATCAACTCCTCGGCTTCCTTTTCAACTTCACTCATATCCTGTAACCCCTGCTTAAGGATTTGAACCGTGTGTGGAGAAGCAGGGGCCTTCCTCTTCCTATTAGCCCGGGTGCGAGTCAAAATCCCTTCAACAACAGCTCTGCTACAACCTCTGTTCGCATCCAAGTCCACGAATAGTGAGCCCTTTTGATTTCTTTCCAACTTTTCCACCATAGCATTTATGATAATGGCGTTGTGCTTGGCAATTTTATGATTATTCGCCACAGTGGCCCTGATATTTTGGCCAATCTTGGACATATTGCACTCCAGCCTAGTCAATCTTTCCTCTTGCAACTGTTGTCTTTTCCTTGGTAAGGGGGTGTCCTATTCCTCATTCTCATTACAACTCCCGCTAACCTTCTGCTCCAATTCCATGACTCTGTTGCTGAGATCTCTGTTACGACCATTCAAATCACGAACTTCCTTCTGGGCCCACTTAAGAACAGTGTCTTGTTTTAGTTTATGTTATGTAAGTGTAATTCCATGATATGTTGAAATATAAGAGGTGGAGGAGGCCAAAAGGAAATAACCCCTTTTTAGTTGTACCTTCAATTTTTTTCTTATTGTTTTATGTTTTTAGCAACTTTGTGGACATAAGATTTGAGGTAGGTCATACAACAAATAATAACATGTTCCCACCAACAAATTGAACCTTGAAAGTTAGTGGGACTTAATTATGAGTTCTAGATGAGAATGATGACAATGTCAATCTTTTTGGAGGAGGTGGGAATGGTGTAGGGGCACCTACAACCTTGTTTCAAAATGTGATAGGGAAATATGTAGGGTAAACCCACAATAGTGGATTACAATTTTTTGAACGAAGAAAAATTAGAAATTCTCATCAAAAAATTTAAAATGGTTCACCCCTTCTAATGAAGGGGGTTCGAATGAACCACCCCCTTCTAATGAACCCCCCCTTCTAATGAACCCTCGCCCCTTCTAATGAACCAACCTCCCTTCTAATGAACCCCCTTTTGCACCATATAAGGGGGGTTCGAATGAACCCCCCTTCTAATGAACCCCCTTTTTTCACCTTCCCCTCCACCATTTCAAAATTTATGCATTTTTTTGACTATTGAAGCTTGGGAAGGAGGTGCAAATGGAGTCAACTAAATAAAGTTGGATGATTGTAGTGATCGAAACTGCTTTCCAACTATAAATTTAATTTATTTTGTTTTTTATTTTATTTTTTAGTTTTATTGTACATAGGTTTTCATCGGTCAAGTTCGATGAAGAATCATTAATGGAAAAATAGTAAATTTGAGGAATTTTTTTGAAAAATATATATCCACTAGGTATTGATGTCCTCGTTCTAACAAAAAAGAAAAATTGAATTTCAATACATACCAAAAAGTTATCGAGCCGAAGTGCACCTATGTCTAAGTTATAAATGTTTTGACTTCAAAACTTAATTAAAAGAAAAATATTCAACAAAATGCTATGAAACAAAATGAAAGAACTAGATACTTGTGTTACCAACCTAAATTCAAAAGAATTAGAATTTTATCCTTTGTAGAAAAAAAGTTATCGAGGTGAAGTACACACCACTTTTTAAAAATGTTGTTTACTATTAAAAACTAGTTATCAAAGGAGACGCAAAAAAATTACAATTTAATTTCATTTAAAAAAAAATACATTTAAAATCTACAGACAAAATCTCACAAATCACTAGTTTACATCATTTTCAAATTCCTAATAGTTTACCTACTATAAGTGTCAGAAAGTGAAGTTTTCTTTGAAAATGTTGATTTCAATGTCAAGTTTGGCCAAAAAGTGTAACCCATTATTGTGGGATGACCCTGTAATAAGGTGAAATATTGTTGTCTTGAGTCTTTTTACTTTTAATAAGGTCTAAATAGACCATCACATATGTTTCAAATAATTAGGAGAGTCTAATAGTAAAAAGGTGCAAGCAAGAATCAAAACAATTGTTAATAAAGATATGTAATATGGCCTTTAATGGTCATTAGAAGTTTAAGATTCGGTTGAGGAAACAGTTGGTCATTGGTTTGTAAGGGGAAAGCCTTTAAAAAGGCATGAAATCTCATTTGTAACGTTGGCTTGAGAATTTTGAAACATTTACAATAAGAAGACACTGCAATTTACTTCAAATTTTTGAGTTTTCTCCATTTCTACAGACCTGTACAAATCCGTACAGTCTCATCTTGCAATGTGAACACTCATTTCCTGTGGTGGCTTATATTAACCTACTTTTATTTCAAGTGTGACAGATTTTAGTGGTGTTTTGAGTTGGAGATCACCATTTTCCTGAAAACAGACCGAGTTACCCTGTACGAGAAGATCTTTGGAAACTAGGCATGAAAAATTTACGTTAAAGAGAATGGGGGTGCCAAAATTATAGTACTCATTGTCCCTTGGTTGTGGATTTTCCTTGAGTGCCCTCAACCTCGTCCTCGGTGCTGGTATTGACCTTGTTTTCACTCCTCCAAACTCTTCCTCGGCGCCGGTATTCACCTTGTTTTCACTCCAAACTCTTCGTCGGCGCTGTTATTGACCTTGTTTTAACTCCAAACTCTTCCTCGGCATTGGTATTGACCTTTCACTTCTCCAATTTGACGAGCTAGGTTTTTAGAGTATGTTAATTAAATTAAAAACTATGGCGCCATTTAGCTAGGTTTTAATATTCTACAATATAGTTAAGTATATATTAGCTATATTTTACATAATTTAGATTATATAATTATTCGACTTATTATAATTATATATTATATTATTTAACAAAATTATTAAATACATATATAAAATTATTATAATTAATAATTAATAATAAGTATATTTTTATATAATACAAAATATAATTAATATAATATATATTTAATATAATAGTAATATTAGATTAAATTATATATAATATAATTATATTTATTATTATATAATAGTATATACAGGCTTTTAACTAATATTTTAGCAGATTTTACCACTACACTACAGCTGGTTTACCATTAAATGGCAGTTAAAACTTGTTTTCCAATGACACAATAGTGGTTTCTAGACATGAGATTTGTTTCAAGCTCAAATCTCACAATATATGTAGCCTATTAGCTAATACAAAGAAGATAGAAACTAAAAAGATAGAGAATGAGAGAAAGAGATGAACTTAGATAGATAGGGGGAGAGAGAGATAAGAGATACAAAGGAAAAGAGAGAGGGAAAAGAGAAACTAAATTTTGATTGGTTGTTTCATGTCAACAATCCAAGGATGGCATGTGTCCTTGGCGAGTTATGCTCAAGGTATCATGCCATTTGATTAAAGATACATGATAATTATCCTTTAAGACCTCTTCAATGTACCCATTGCACACTTAGGAGACAAAGATAAATAGAGGGAAGAAAATATAGAGAGAGAGGGAGATAATGAGAAACATACAAATAGAAAGGGAGACAAAGAGATAGAGAGAGGTAGAGAGATAAAGAGATAAGGATGAATAGATAGAGATATAGGGAGGGTGATTGATATATCTTTCCCTATCGCTCTCTATATTCTCTATATCTCCCACTATCTATGTCACTCCCTCTTCCCCCCTCTATCTATTGAGTTATCTCTCCCTCTCCCCCCTTCCTCTCTCATTCACTCCATCTCTCCTACTCTATATCTCTATCTCTATTTCTCTTTTTATCTCCCTCTCTCCCCTATCTTCTTCTCTCTCTCCCTTTCTACATATCACTCTCCCTCTCCCCCTCTCCTTTCTCTCCCTTTTCTACCTATCTATCTCTCTCTTCTCTCTCTTCCTCTTCAACCTATCTCTCCCTCTCTCCCCTCTTCTCTATCTCTCCTCCTCTACCTATCTATATCCCTTTCTCTCCCTCCCCCTCTCTATCTCCCCCTCTCTATCTCTCACCATCTATCCCTCCCTATCCCCCCTATCCATCGACTCTCTATCTCCACCTCTCTTCCTTTCTCTTCCCATATATCTCCATCTCTCTTTCTCTTCCCATATATCTCTATCTTAGTCAAAATTTTGATGAAAACCCAAGTTTGTCAAAAATTCGATGAATGTCGTGGATAAAATTTAAAAAAAATTAAAATTACACATCAAATATCATAAGTACTTGACAATTCATCAAATTACACATCTTTCATCAAAAAATTTGGTCAGATTTTGCAGTCAAATGAGTTAGTTCCAATAGGGATACAACCTAAAGGGCTCACTGCCACAAAGATACAAAGAATATAAAGAGGACTTGTTACAGAGAGACTACAATTCCAATGCAAAAAATTATTCCACCATAGTTACTTGATCAACTTGCATGAATGATAGAGTTCACCTTCTGCTCACTGCATCCGAAAAATCAACATTAAGCTTCACACTAATCTGCCACACACAACTCACACACACTTTTTGAATAACATCAATGTCGCATCTACTCTTTCACTTACCTTCCTTCTTTTCTCTTGTACATTTTTTATTACTAGCTCATCCTGTATTTATACTATCTCCAACCTTGAAAAAGATCCAAAGTCGGCCATCCAATCTCAAATTCAAATTAGGTTAGCACAAAACATCCCAAGGTGGAATTAGAATGAGGGTGACCCAAATGCACACTTCACCGGGACCCAAAATAGATGCAACTTGCTTCATCAACTTTGAAGATAGTGCTTAAGTTACACAAGGTCAGCCAAACCAGTGTAAAACACATAGAACAATTAAGCTCGAAACTTCCAAAAACCAAAAATATCTTCAATGTAACCAAACATCTTAACTCTAGAACAACAAGTCAAAAGACTTCATCAAAGAGTCTAAATCCATACTAGCAACACTTCTCTCGAACCTCAACCAGAACACATAAAAACATAGTTCACAACTGGTGAATACAACTCAAACTTCACAAAAAACCAATAGCCAAAAGTATGGATATAGCAACCTTCAACAACCATGACCAACATATCTAAATTGCACAAACATAGGGGAAAGTACCGAATCAACACCTGGAGCAACAATTGAATACTTGTAAACTTTCTTTAATACAATCTTCTCAATATCCTAAACATATGCAACCAATAACCTGTAACCATGACACTAATGACAATAGTAACCAGTAGATAACTAATTGACTAGTTGACATCAATGACAACACCTTCATTCCTTTTTCCATTCTTGCAACAACATTCACCTCATTATTAAGACAAAATTACCCATTCTTGACCATTTATAATCTTCAATAGAAATATATAATACATTATTTGCAATCTTAATTAATATTAATGTATGAATACTTGTTATCCTTTTTGTGTTATTAAAGTTTTTTCAATGTTGATGGTTATGTGGAAAGAATTTCTTTTTGAAAATAGGAAAATAAGTAATGATCAAGAAAGGACTCTTTAGAAAGTACCATGTGATTGCTAATCCAGACGAAAGATAATAAAGGAGGAGGACTTCTTTTTAGTAATTATTTCCTCAAAATTTAAACTATTTTATTTAATACCACTAAGGTTTTATTTATGAATTTATTTAACAAAAAATTAATAGTATTGGTGCATGTTGCCATGATACTATAGTTTAGGAATTAGGTCGTAGTAAAAGTATCTTTCTTGATGTTCATAAAAGACTTATGATGTTCATACTATGATAACTCTTGATGCATGAATTAAAAATAATCTCTTGGTTCATATACATATATCATTTTCCTATTTTAAGAAGCATTGTTGTATTCTATTGATGATTTTATGAGTAGATGAATTTGAACCTCTATTGAGATGGCTACTCAACTAAGAGATTGGAATGCATGGTAGAGATTAGTAGTTTAGTTATGCATTATATCATGTTTGAGTAATTAAATTTTATCACTAGTTACCTACAAGTTTAGTTTGTGTATTATTGTTTGTATCAAGTGTGTTTTATGCTTTATCCTTCTACATGTTTAAGATAACAATAAAATATTACATTCTATAGACACAAAAATTTGTATTGTTTGTTAAAGTTATTCCACATATTGGTGATGTGAAAATGTTATATTTCTGAAGATAAAGAAGTCTATATAGCTATTGTATTTCTCTAAAGTTTTACATTATGTATAAAGGTAATAAAAATAGTATATTAGTTTAAAAATATTTCATTTTCAATAAATTAGTACTTGAGGAAATTTTATTTCATTATAGTAGATTTTCAACAAGATTTTCATAGATTACATTCTATATATGTCTATAGATTAGAGTGTACAATTTTTTTCTAGTTAGAGTTTCTTTCAAGCATAATAATTCTTTATTTAGTTTAAAATCTAGTATTGGAATATGACATCGAAATTCTTTTGCAAACAGTCTCAGACACCACCTTGGTTGATATGATAATTAATTGATTAAAAGTGTGAGACCTAACAACACCTTTTTAGTGTTTGAGAATGATATTAATTAACAAGTGGAAGTTATTGGAGGAAACTAATACAAGGAATAAAGGTACACAAAAACACTTCCTTCACAAAAATTCTTAGGGTATTGTGCAAATTTCAATATTTTAAAAATTATATAAATATAAAACATATATAAAAATAAAATAATTAATATGACATAACGTAGGTGTATGTGAGGAAAACCATTTTAGGAGAAAATAACCATGTTCCAAAGCAACCCAATGTATTATAATTTGGTAAAAAATTAGTTACAATACACTTGCAGAGAAAGCCTTTATAAGAGTATCACCAACCAAAGATTTGGAGGAATTCTAATAGCTTAACAATATCTATAAAAATATAGACACAACCTCCATCTCAAACACCTAATATAAAGGATATACAATAAATGAAACTATTTAATGATAATTAGAAAACCATGAGCTAAAACCACCCAAACATTGGCACCCAAATACTTAGTTTAGAAATCCAATACCCAAATCTCAAGATGAGTCCATAGGCTATAAATAGAACATTCCTTTCAATTGTCATAACCGAGTTATAATCAACTCACCAAGTTGGGAATTTCATTATCTCTAACCAAATATTCTTTATGATGTGTGATAACACACATGATCATAAGTTGGTCGACAAGTGTAACACCCCCTTTCAACTTTTTTATGTGTCCAACACATCTTTACATTTCTTATGCAAACTTCCATAGACCATAAATTTTGATCTAGGATGTTGATTGGGCATTTTTTTTTAAATTGTAGAGCTCAAGAAGAACTACACAATAAGTACCCCCCTTGGTGGTGTCAATCAGCTCAAAATATTTATTTTGGTTGAAAACCAAATCTATAGCATAGAAATTGAGTTTTTCTATTTTATAACCCATTTTTAAAAATAATTTTAGCATTGAGATACCTTTCCTAACAACTACTGCTATTTTCATGTAAGGAAACTAGTCTATTCAATTCATTTTTTCCTTATACATTATATTTAGGGGTTCACTAGTGCCTTGTATTGGTTCCCAAGTTATGTTAATGATAGATTAGTGATATTAGAGTTATGTTGTCAAATATTAGAAGTGCATAAGGTTCTATCCATTAAACATAAAATGGTCATTTAGTTCCCTTTCATAATTATAGATTACACTTGTCTAACTTATGCAAGTGCAAGAAGTGGAGAGGTAGAAATGGATATATGGATCCTTCACCCTTTCAAAATTAGGATGTCACATGGCTCCGAAGGACTATAGAAAGATCTAAGTATGGTTAGAATTCATGCTTCATCTAATCCTTGATGTTTTTGGGTTGAGTTTGATGATGAACATGAGGTACAAAAAATGAATTATTATAGGTTCACAACATTTAAAATTCAAGCCTTTCAAATAAGGGATGTATTTGAGGAAATTAGTGATGATAAAAAAGTTTTGGATCCTACATATGAGGAGGAAAAATATTTCATTGGATAATTCCTTAGATTAGTAGTCTATTCCTAAGTATAATTCAAATAAGTATAGGACTTAAATTTTGATAAACAAAATATTAACATGTCTAAGAATGAAATTAAATGAGATGGAAAAAGACAAATGAGCCTCACTAAGGAATTAAAAGAAGATAATTGATAAGATACACAATTGGAATCAAGTCTCTACCACTACCATTCTCCCATTTGCATAAGTGGTCATAGATACAATAGTGAATATAAAGGACACTAATCAAGGTTGATCTAAGGATACCAAAAAAATAGCAAGGAAGAAGAAGAAAACTAAGAACAAGATCAAGTTATTAGGTGGTTCTTAAGAAGGTGAGGATATGTAGATCCTAGATCCATCCTCTTCATCTCCACATAAGTCACATCCTTCTCTTGAGAAAAAAAGTCTCCCAGAGAGCAACATATTTTTTCTCTACCTAAATCTGCCCCATTAGTTAATGCATCTCCCTTTCCTTGTCCAAATTATCCTTATGTCCTCCTTCCTTAGTAATATCCCCAAAATTCACCTCTTCATCAACCTCCTTCCCCTCCTCTGTCTCCCCAAAATAACCTCCACCTTCAAAAATAATTTATAGTTTATGTAAGCAATAATTTAGAATTGAACTAGCAAACACATACAACACAAAATATTCCTATTCTAAACTATTACAAACCTCATATAGATCTCAACAAAAGGAATTCAAACAAAGCAATAATAATCACTCAAATTAAATGTTACCATGAAATCCATTGTTAAATGCTATATGATCCAAGTGATTGGTACACAAATTCTCTTTTCTTGAAAATTACCTATTTTTATAACATATATTAGCTCAAAATGTAATGATGAAATGTATAAGAGTGTGCCTCAATTTATAGGTTTTTAGGAGAGTTAATGGATGATTGAGATGTGATGGAGAGATCAATGGTGGGTGATGATTGAGAGGAATTCCTTAGTATTGAGGAGAGAATGGAGGGTTGTGAAGGGCTTGGACACATTTAACAAATTTAGTAAGTGGTTGCAACCATGAGATATATAAGGGATAAATGTACTTAGGACTCCTTTATTTTTGGAATTGATGGAGATAATATTGGAACCACAAGGACAAGTTTTCTTATGTGTCATGTATTCTTATAATTGGTGGAGAGAATATAGCTATAATTAAATAATAATATTATCTAATTATTTTAGCCATGTGCGAGGTAAATAATAATAACAAAATTATTTATTTATGTGAGGTGAGATGGAAAAGGGACTAATTAAATAATAAGACTATTTAATTAGGTGAGGATCATTAGGTGAAGGGGACTTGAGTAGGTGATGTATTTGGTTGATTAGGATAAGGGTATACTAGGGAAATATTTGGATGTCTACAATTTCCTCTATATTCTCTCACAAATCTAGAGAAAGACCCTAAAAAAGGGTAGGTTGAACAAGAGGAGGACCCTAAAAGTATGTTGAATAAGAAAATGTTAACTCAAGTGGTTTTCCCACTCCATATGGTGGAATATGGCTCAACCAAACATCAATGAGGAAGAAAGTGATTGCGCTAGTAAAGAAAGACATTTCTAAATTGGAAATCCTCTTCATGTGTCCCCCTCCTCCTAATAAGGCTATTGTTATTTCTCCAATATCTAAAGATGCACAAAGCATGAGATTTGGGGTTGTTGTTGTCCCTTATGTGATAAATAAGGGAAAATGGAAGTATCCTAATAAAATATTTTATAGTAACATTTGGAAAGAAAATAAGAGAAGATGTGTAAGAAAAAATTTCTACCCTAGATACAATGATGCAAAGGATGGATAGATATAAATAAATTAAAGTACATCTTAAAAAGAAGATGGAATAACTAAAAACATATTTGATACTTAGTAGCTTAGGTATTTGATCCTTCATACCAATGTTTGCCTCTTCATTTATAAACATTATTGACAAAGATATGCCTCTTATTGGGGAAATTGATTCAATTGTGACAACAAATAGAACTTGGATAGATTCGATAGATGGGACAATTGCAATGAAACTCATAAATGATCCCTACATTTTATATCATCAAATTCAAGATGAATTGAATTCCTTGATATATATTGAGAACAAATATTATGTGAAGTTGCAAGAACTAATGGAATTTTCCATGAATCAAAGAAATAACTAGGGTTAATTTTGATATGCCCATCGCTAAAGGTATTTTTAATGCAATGGATCTATGTTTACATTTGGAATGACTCAAATATGTTGTCTTTAGAATGAAAATACTTGTAATAGGAAAGACTAATTTAGGAAAGTAGATGCAATAGATTGCAATGGATTGTATGATCTACAAGATTTTATATAAAAATACTATGTGAATTATATGACAAAAAATGGCCCATAAACTCCACAAGTAATTTAAAAGAACAATTTATTAAAGTAATAAAATACATATCATTTGATCTTAATGCCATAACTATTGATTACTTTGTATAAGAAATTCAAGAAGCAATTAGATAAATGTTGAAGCATGTCTTCCAAGGTACTAAATATTCGCATGCCAAGAAAGGTGTGTTGGATATTTTGAAGTTCTAAATAAGGAGGTTCTAAAGGAAATAATTGATAAATTTTAGTAGTATCAGATGTTAGATCACAACAAAGAAGAATAAGCCATTGATATTTGTCATGGCTTCTACACATGGGCCGTTGAAAACGAGGACCCCCTCTTTTCTTTTGCTCACTTTTCTTGTTTTCAGGTTTTTGGTTGGTTTGCTGTAGGTTGGTCCCATCTTTGGGTTGGTGCTGGTTCACTTTCAAGTGTTGGTTATATTCAGAGTTTAACGTTTGAGAGGATCTAACGACCCACCAAAGTTTTGCAAAATCGGAAGGCTGGAAGGTTGAGTGACTTGTACGGGAGTGGTTCCTTTTCTAAGCTAAGTTTCTCAAGGGATCAAGATGCTCATATCCTTGTAATGGGTTTCATTGTAGAAATTTTCTTGTTGCAGAACTTTTTGTTCCTGTCACCTTTTGCCCCCCCCAACCGAAATCGGAGATCCTTTAAACTCTGCGATTTGCAATGATTTACTATCATTTTAAATCCATGCAACATTGCTTATCATTCTTTCATGTGTGTAATCAGGAGTCTTTCCACCTTTTAAATGTATTCATTCACCCATGAAGACTCTACATTTCATTCCCATCGCTTCCATGAGAATTTTATCTCGCTTTCATATTATTCACTTTCCAGGTTGCAATGTTCCACATCGGGCCAAAATTAACTTAAAATCAGTAATCGAGAGCTCGTGAATGTCTTGGAAGATCCTATAGAATGTATAAGGGTTTGTGCATTTGGGGTGTAGCTGTGAGTGGATTGACTGATTCCATGACATCCCCCACTGCATACTTTACTCTCCAGTTCGTTTATTGGAATATGTTCCAGCACGTCGTTAACTGAAATTCGCAACAACACTATGAAATCAATTTCATTCAAACATTCTAGAGTGAGTAAAATGGATCCATTGATTCATTCTCATCATCGTATTCGAGGGGGCGAGAGTAGAGAAGCTTTTGTCATATTCATCAAGCATCATTTTGCGGAACCTTTTGTCCTATCGACAAAGTTGAAGGCCATTTAAATCCACGAATCCATTGCGCTTTTATTAGTTGTGGACTTTCATTAGTTGCGAGCTTTGTATTATCGTGGGCTTTCCATGATTGTAGAACTTTTTCCATACGGTCAAAGACAATTCATATTTCTACACTGTCCCAGATCCGTGGGCTTAACCAGCACACACTAAAGTACTTTGACCGCCAGCGTCCGTTTCCTTCCCGTTCAAACAGTAGTCGCCCTAAAATTTGAAAGTCGAACTGTTCCCGCGAGGAAGTCCATGGATGTGTTTGATCGCATAAAACAAGACGTGAGAACAGCAAGGTATGAGAATCAAAAAATGGTTGATGCAACAACGACATTGGGAGCTTCCGAACAGGGTATGGACAGCCATCAAACCATAATGGAAGGGAGATTATTGTCAACTATACAGTCGGAAATATTCTAGTAGACATATATGCAAAATGTGGCAGCATAGACAAGACACGCGAACTGTTTGAGCAGATGCCTCAAAGAAATGTGGTCGCATGGATACTATGATTGCAGGATGTTCACAAAATACATTTGGTGAAAAGGATTAAGAAACTTTCAATCAAATGCGCTTCGCAGGTGTAAAGCCAGACTGCGCAATCGTAGCCAGCATCCTCCCAGCCTGGGCCAAAATGGGAGCTCTGGAACAGGGTATGGACATCCATCAAAGCACAAAGGATAGAGGAATTTTCTGGAATGTTGTAGCTGCAACTGCCCTGGTAGAAGTGTAATAAGCATAGAGTAGGCTCGCGAACTATTTGACAGAATGCCTCTAAGAATTGTTTGATAGAATTTTGTGATTGCAGGATAAGCGAAATGTGGAAGCATAGACAAGGCATGTGAACTGGTTAACAAAATGCCACAAAGAAATATGTTCTCAACTCTAAAATATTACAATCTTAGATCATCCAAGTTTTTACATTATCAATGATAACATAGAATAGCAAATAAAGCCAGATAAACTCTAAAACATTTTTCTTATATTCAATGGGATTGGAATATAGGAAAAACATAAACAACATCAACTACTATGAAAATAATAAACTACAATTGCTATGCTTAAATCCACAACAAACAACTTTAGAAAGCACAAATTTGAATATTTGGAATTTTGCAATTTTAAAAGCTCATTTACAACCTTTGAGTGAAATTGTCCTACAAGGTCAATGGAATGTCATCAACTCTTATATTAATTGTATCACCTTTTATAACAATATCTTATAATATAAGTAGCTCAAAGTAGACATGATTTTGATTAAGGTTTTGATTCTAAAATTTCTTAGTATAATTTGGATCTGATTAATTTTAGATTAATCTGTATGCAAGATAAGATGCAATAATGATAATAGTACTAAAAACATGATTAGAAAGAACCACAATTTAATCTAAGATCCCAAACCAATGAATTTAGATTATCTTTTAAGTTAATGTTTAGATTGTCTAGAAATTATAGTTTATGAATTGATACCTACAATCATTATATTCAACAATTATTTTTGTGTAGATCAAGTAGCTAGTGATAGGGACCCTTAATCAACCAAGGATTGTCTAATTTCATAAAAAATAAATTAGTGACTAGCAATAGTGCATGGATGGCTAAATGAGAATAGGAAGAGAAAGTAAGTGTTGACAAGGAGGACACATGTCATGAGTTGGGGATAGCATGAGAAACCCAACTACAAGATGTAAACAACAAAGTAGAGTTATAAAATAGTGCACCCAAAGCAAATATGACTAGATATAAGAGAATTGTATAGAATATGGAATAGAGATCCAATTTATTTTCTTAGTTAAATGATTGACATATAAATAAATTGACTACAAAAATATATGGGTAGAAACCTTGAGAGAATGAAATGATTTAAGATCATGAAGAGAGCTTAGATGGAATTCAAATAAGTTGACAAACAACAAAACTTGATGAATAAAATCTAAGGATAGAGGATTGAGAAACTATATAAGTATTAATATAGTTTGGTCACTAAAGGATACTAATTTAATGATATTTGAGTAAGAAGGGTGTTGATCATCTAAAATATTTAAGTATAAAAGAAAGAGAATGAAGTATCTAGTGAAGGATTTACTGAGGTATGTTCTTGAGTAGTATTTCATAATCAAGAATTACTAGTTCAAACCAATAGTTGTAATAATTAATGTGTTATGATTTTTGATTCTAGTAGATAAATTCTCATGAGTTTTTATGCTTTGTGTATTGTACTAAAGCATGTTAGCCAATAAAAAAGATGTATTGGTGATTTGCATGGTAAAAAGAAGAACTAATAAATAATTAATCATGAGCCTCATTATATTGTATCTATCCACACAATAATGGAGATTAGACATAGAAAATCACTCTTGTGATGAATATTTATCTTCTTAGTAGATTTCTATATGCCAAATGATGGTCATTCTATGAGTGCAGAATGTTGGTTATGTTAGTTATAACTTGTTGGTGTTGGCCTATCTAGGTGTTTCAACTATTGACTAGTGCTTGGCCCCATTGGAGTTGTTGTAGTTCTCTGTATATGTAAATATGATTCTAGTTAATTCAATAGATAATGTCTTGTAGAAGGAATTTAACTAGTATGTCTAGCAGATCCTATGCATGATAGCCAAATATCTATAATGTATGAAACAAAATACTTGATAATAATTTGATTTAGAGAAGACTATATGGCCAAACCCATAGACCTTTCCATCACCCGATGAAACTATATGCTTTGTTGTGAGGGTGGCCAAGTGTAATAATAGACTGTATGGTTGGATTATCCCTTGAATTTTAGCAACCTTAATCTTATGGTGGCCAAAATTAAGTGAAATTATATAATTCCTTGTATAAATTATTTAATCGAAGGTTGGTTACGAATTATACACTATATGCATTAAATTCATAGTAAACTCCTAGATTGATCTTATTTGATTTTAATAGGCATAGAGGGTACACTAAGCATTAAAACTAATACTAATAGGTCCTAGAGATTGTCACATGGTCATTTGATGGAGAATTAAAAAATGTATGATGTTTATATTCTTGTATAAAATTTGATATTTTTTGCTTGTGAGCTAGCAATATTAAGTTTGGTAGCTAGATAATATGGACCTTAAGTTGAGTTTAGATCCTTAGTGCTCACATGTAATTAAGTTGTGTTTTACCAATTCAAAGGAATACCTATTATTTTAACATTCATTTATGAATGATTCGAGAAGAAGACAAAGACAACTACTTGGTGGAATGGCGCTTCTCAACAACATTACACGGTTGAGAAGAAATCTGATCAGCTAAGGAGCTTCTCTGAGGTGGTGGTTTCTGACTCACAAGTTGTTGGGGCTTCTGATTCACAAGCTGCTGGGGTTTCGACTACTGGGGTTTCTCCTTCCTCCGCTGGGGTAGCTACCTTGATAAATCATATTGATCAAACGATTAGACTGGTTTCTGTTTCTAGTGATGGTGCTTTGATTCCCATTTTTGGTAGCTCTCCGGTCATTTCCACACTTGTTCAGGAGAACTATGATGTTACCTCTAGGGCTGCGGATTTTCATCCTTAGGAAAATGATGGGCTGGCTTGGCAGGCTAAGGCAACACAAGTTGAAGAAGGCTGGACTACTGTTACTAGAAAAAAATCTAAACCCTTTGGGCCTTCTTTTGATATGACTCTTCGCTCCAACAAGCGAAACTCTAATTGTAAAACCTAATGGTGTTTATTTGGGAGCTGGTTTTTTGTTGATTGCAGGCTATCTTTTCTGCAGTCTGGTCTTTTTGGCTGTTTTCAGTAGTTTGGATTTTTGGTTGTAAAGGGTTCCGGATCCCTTCAAAATCTGTTTTCCCCAATATCAAAAACATTCATTTATGAATGAATATTGAAAATATCATAGACATGTAAAATAATTGAAATTTGATTAGAGGCGAGTCATCACTTGGAGGGATTAACAATTTTTTTAATTATTTTATTAGGATTTTTTAATTTTAGTTACATATTAGTGTTCAAGGAATCCTTATTACTT
Source organism: Sequoia sempervirens (assembly GCA_007258455.2). NCBI lineage: Eukaryota > Viridiplantae > Streptophyta > Pinopsida > Cupressales > Cupressaceae > Sequoia > Sequoia sempervirens. Next base: position 26,935 of record VDFB02012138.1, read on the forward strand.
ATGTCCTAAGATTCCATTATAATGCAATTATGATTGTGTGTGTGTCTAGTGTGTAATGTCACATGTAGTCAAATAATTAACTTAGATCCTTCATATTGTTTCCTAATTTAGGACTAAGATAAGATACTAATCATTAATGTGTAAATTGAAAGCTTAGGAAACCCATCAAAGCCTCATTGCTAAGGGACAAAGCCAAAATCATGTTTAGGTTTGAATATTTCCTTCATAATCTTATATCAAAGAATAAATTAGACCCCTTGAATATTTATCCCCTTGAAAAAAATGGCCTCATGTTGGAAGATGTTATGTCCTTATGATGATATTTTATCTTTTATAATTTATTTTTGTTGTTTCTATGACTGTAAAGTTTAAATTTATCAAAGAGAATGGTGGTCATTGATCAAGTGTTTTAATCCAATGTCTTACATATCTTTATTCATTATCAAAGCACAAGAATCAATCCTCTAATCTTCACTTGATCCTAGATAGTTCATGAAAATCCTAAGCAACCTCATGAAATTTATCAAGGCTCTCATGCACCATTGGATGACCCTCACTTTTGTTCTTAAAACTGTGTAAATGTTAGTAATGGTTACATCACATTACCACATTGCATCCTCTTGCAACTCACAAGGATTATTTGGGATTTTCCTCCAAGTGATGCACCAATCATTTGCTAAAAACATGACATACAATGTTATGTGTACTCATATGAGGCTCCATAAAGAATATCAAAATATCATTGTTCTTTGGTTGATAGTATTACACATCAGCTAAAATGGATCATTTTCCCTATGCCTCATTAAGTTAGCATGCTACTAGATGATGACATTGAAAAGAAGCATTACAACCTCTTGTATATTATAGGTGTTGTCAAATTTTCCAAGAACTTATAGATGCACCATTACCTAGTTCATATCCATGAACTCTTATGGTAGGGCCCCTTCCATATAGGATTGGAAGAATTTAGTGACATCAATATGAATTTTTATTTTTTGGAGTGTCATAATGGTCTTGAGAATACATAACATAATAATGATATCTACAAATGGTGGAGTCTTTTCATCTATGACCGTGCTAGAAGTTTTTGTTACATGTTTAACTATTGAGGTGTTAGATCTCTCATATGATTTGGTATAACAATGACCATGTAATTAGAAGAAATGTTAGAGCTTCCTACAACTCATTTGAACCCATAATCGTTATAGAATGGTTTATCTACTCATGTGCTATTGGTTATTGCTACAAAGTAAAATTTATTACCTTGATCAATATCTTGTATATTTTACACATAACTTTATTCTCATTGGTTAAAATCCTTTCATGGTGGGACATATGAAGTTGTTTTCTTCAAGGAAAAGTAATTTCATTAAAATTGTGACTAAAAGGATCTTGTATTGAGATAGATAGTTTGAGGAATATCAAATACTTAAGGGGTAAGCTCTCTTTGTGTCAAATCAAGATTACATCAACCATTCATTTTACCTCCCATAAGTTCACATTAGTTTTACAATTAAATTAGTTTTCCTCTCACTTGATCATTAACACTAATCATAAACATCTACCACTATATATATGCTTAATAACTAGTGCGATTTTCAAACAAACACTAAAACCACCCATGAGTTCTTGAGCTCAACAATACTTTTGAACTCAAACTAGAATGTTACTTGTAAGAAGTTCATGATAACTTAAACTAAAAACTGTTACCATTCCATCAATCCCTACTTTCCTAGCTATAGCAAATTGATTGGGATTAAGTAAATAAGCAAAATAAATGGATCTATTTTTCTTGTAGCTTGGAACCTAGATAATGTCACATGTCATAAATCTAGAAGATGGTTCTTAGGAGTCTTCCAAGTCTATTGGGTCTTCATCAACCTTGTCCATGTGCATATCTTGTGCATCATCATTACTCTATTCTACATCCATATCTCTTTGTTGAGTGCTTTCCATTGCCTCTAACATCTCATAAAGGTCACACAAAATTTTCTTGAGATTTTTTATTCTAGGAACTTAGTTCCTTCATCATCTAAGGACAATAACTCCTCTATTTTTTATTCTCCTTCCTCAACACTCTTCATATAAAAAAATGGCACCACTGTAAATTCTATACAACATTTGACCCACATATTGGAGGATATCTATAGTACCTTCTACCGGTCCTCAAATTTCAAGGAGGATAGAAATCTCTTGGTTGTAAACTTTAGTCAATACCATGTAATGCTTTCACCTCTCCACAAGCCAAACATTAGACTATGGAACCAAATTTGATACAACTATAATGCAATGTCCCAAGTGAAGGTATGCTCAATCACATAGAAAAGAGACTCACAATGGATAATGCACTTGTAACAATGAATAAAACACAAGAAGATGATATATAACAATTATTTTCGATAGGTTGAATGATAAAGATTACAAATTTTTAGATAAAATACAAAATTATTCAAACTTGACTATATTTCAATTCAACTCCTATTATAAGGCCAACAAGAATACCTTGACTATCTACACAAAACTACTATTTATTAAATTTAATAATTTGAAATGCTAGCGGCCAAAACCCACCAATTTTCATTAATGTAGTTTGCTCCAACATTCAAATTTATAAACTTTGTCTAATGCATTAAAGACATAAAATCCATTGCTAATCTAAAAAATGTATTAGTTAATATTGACTGGATCATCTAATGACATGCAATAATTAACTATAGGTCTTGTTTGATTGCCATCTATTTCTCATGCACAATTGACATGTGGACATTGCATTGACTATCACTATTTATGCTCAATCTTCTTGTTATTATGCACATATAATGTGTTTTTATCAATTATGGATCACTCATGGCACAATGCATACCATTGCATGATATTCCTTCTTCCATATACAAGCTAAAGTTACTCTCAAAACTTTATGACTTGTAGGATTTCACTTTCCAACCACATGCGATGCAGCCTGAGCATCCAGTGGTGTAAGGGCAATCCTGCATCACCCAAAAATATGTTTTCCTTTATGTTTCCTTTTGTTATCTTTTTGTAGATGTTTTTGTATTTTTGAATACCCTTTTTGTCGAATAAGAGTTCCCAACTTTCAGAATTGCATTTCTGCTTTTTCTGCTCAATTTCTATTTTTAGTAGTTTTGAATTTGAAGGTGTGAGGAGGCAGAAATTTATGGGAAGTTTCAGGGCATAAAAATAAGCACTTTGGTGAAAGAATCAGGTTAAGATCATTCCTGATTGCATATTGCTATTTATGGGTGGGATTTTCTGATTTTTGGTAGTTTTTTGGGAAAAAGATTGCATACTGCAAAAAGGGGAATTTCTGTAGTTTATGTAACTTGCATGTATTGCAGAACTCGAGGATTTGAGATCCTCTACATGTAAGATTTTCATACTCTGAATAATAATAATATTCTCTGATTTGTGTGTGATTTTATGTGTCTCGAGTTAGCACCCTCGTCAACATGTCCTTATATCAATAGTAAAATAATTATCACTATATCAAGTAATAATCTTGCTAATATAAGCCAATCGATATTTTGTACTAGAGTGTACTTTGAAGTGTGAGCTTGATAATGGATGACAATTGCTAGAAGAAAATTGACTTTTCACTGATTTATGATGTGATTGAATGATGCATATACAAATCAAGAGAAGATTTTTTCAATGCTTTGTCAAAACATTATTTTTATAATGATACTGTCCATAATGTGAAAATGTCTCAAATTGACAATTTTAAATATACATTCTAAATATAAGAGATTAAAATTTGACACTTTTATAAGTGATTAATGGTTAGATCCACGAATTGTCAAAATTGAAATATGAAATTTTGCACTCTAAAAGAAAAATTCAAATAAAAAACAAGAAAATAAAATATATTATTTAACTAAACTAAATTTTAAATTAATAAATACATCGAAATAATCAAATCATATACTGAATAATACATTCAAAACTTTAACCCAAATAATATAAACTATGCCATACACTTATATACTCTAAACATTTTTAAAAAATACAGATGAAAACAAGAAGACAATACAAAAAGAAGAACACAGATGAAAACAAGAAGATAAGATTGAGTGGCTTCCTCAAATTATAACGTCAAGCAAACATCTTTGCACATACGAAGCCACATACTTACTGTAAAGGTTAACAATATTCCAATTTATCGAAAAGATGTTATTGTATAATTAAATGTCTTCGTCCGAATGACGAGTAGAGTACTAATTTAATTTAGCTGGACTTAAAATCACACACTAAGAGTTGACCGTATTAGATGGCTCTTGTGGGAGCCATTCAAACTGTTGCCTGTTTCCGTTTTCCTAAACGATCCCGTAAATGTCACAGTGAGCAGTCAAATCACCGTTGAATTTAACCCGAACCAAATTCAAATCATGGTTGTCGCACTGCGAAAGTTTGAATGGATTAATAGAAAGAGAGCCTCTTATTCCAGTGAACGAAAGCCATGGCTATCTTCAGAAGGCAGTCACACTGTGTACTCGCCATATCCAACCGCATCAGCTCACATCTGCTAGCGTACTTCCAGCCTGTGCTGCTGAAATGGGAGCTTTGGAACAGGGTATTCATAGAAGCATAAAGGAGAGAGGAATTTTTTCAGATGTAAATATTCTGATAGACATGTATGCAAAATGTGGAAGCATTGACAAGGGGTATGAAATATTTGGCAGAATACCTAAAAGAAATGTGGTCTCATGGATTACCATGATTGCAGGATACACAAAATATATAGATAAGTTTAACAGAATGCTTCGAATAAATGCGTTCCCATGGAATGCCTTGATCATAGATTATTCACAAAGTTATTTCATTAAAAAGAAGGCTTTAGAAAATTTCAAACAAATGCAATTGGCAGATGTAAAGACAGACTCTGCAACCTTTTCCAGCATCTTCCTAGCTTGTGCCAAAATGGGATCTTTGGAAGAGGCTATAGACATCCATCAAAGAATGAAAGATAGAGCAATTTTGTCAGATGTTGTAGTTGCAACTGTTGTGGTAGAAATGTATGCAAAATGTGGAAGCACGGACAATGGGAATTTACTGGCATTTCTTATTCTATTCTTCATTTCTCTAAAATCTTAGTACTTTTTGTTTGTTTGTTGTTATTTATTTTTTCCAAATAATTGCATGTAATAATGGAATTGCAATCTA
>VDFB02012140.1:0-22643 GCA_007258455.2 Sequoia sempervirens
ACCTATACTTGCTCACAACATCAAAAAAATTGATTTCTTTCACAACATTCAGAGGTTCTTTGTTCCCAGACATGATCACTTTAGCCTTTCCTTTCTCATCTTCTACCTAAGGAGTCAAAAAAAATTTATGACCATATTTCATAATGGTATACGTTTTTTCCCTTCCATCATACATGGTACACCTATCATACTACCATGTTCTTCCAAAGAGTATGTGACAAATGTCCATTGGAAGAATGTCACAAATAGCACTGTCTTTATACTCACCAATCTGGAAATCTACAATAGCTTGCTCATTTACTAACAAAGATTGACCATTACTTAGCCAAGACACCTTGTAAGGCAAGTCATAAGGAACCCTTTTCAAATTTAACTTATTCACCATTTCACAAGAAACCATATTTTCAGTTGAACTAGAATCAACCACCACTTTGCATACCTTTCCTTTACTCTTGCAAGTGGTTTTGAATAGCCTCTTCGTATGCAATGGCTCCATTTCTTTGGAAGTATTCAAAAGTTGTTTATGCAACATCAAGGCTTCTCCAACTTTAGGATCTGCAAGATGACTTGATGAACCAGTGCTCTCCTCATCATCCTCTTGCACAAGTTGAACCCTTTTTTCTCCTTTACTTCCACTTGATGAAGCACCAATATTCTCAGGACAGTTGAAGGATGGATGGACAAATTCATTGCAAGTGTAACATCTACCTGAAAACACATAGTTAGAACTCCTACCTCCACCAAATCTGCCCCTTGTGCCTCTCCATCCACCTCTGAAATCAGATTGCTCTTGTCCTTTCATGGCATCTTCTTGATTGTCATTGATTTTCTTTGTATTAGACATAGATCCTCTTCCTCTTGATGCATTACCTCTACCTCTAATTGCTTTGTCTTGTATTCTCTTCATTTTCTCCTCCACCCTAATTTCCATTTGATAACATTCCTCTACATTCCTAGGGTTAGCCAAAACCAATTCATCTTGTATGTTTAACCTCAACCACCCATATATCTTGCAACATTTTCATCTTCATTCTCATGATGACTAGACCTTAAACTTAGTTTATAAAACTCCCCAGTTTAAGACTTAATATCCATTTCCCTTTTTCTTAACCTTTGCAATTTCTTAAACAATTGAACTTGATGATTCTTGGGTAAGAATTTACCTTTGAGTTTTGATATCATCTTGTCCCATAAGGTTATTTTAGACTTTCCTTGCTTCCTCCTCTCAGATTGAAAGTAGTCCCACCATACCAAAGCATGGCCTTGAAACTTTGTCTTTGCAATCCTTACTCTTTGCTCCTCATGAACCTCATCACATTCAAAATTATTATCTAATGCAGCAATCCAGTCAAGTAATTCTTCATCATTTAAACTTCCACCATATTTAGGAACATCAATTTTTACCTCAGGCTTGTCATTCCTAACTTCCTTCACCAACTTTGTAATTCTTTGGTCCTCTGGATCAAGTTCTTCTTCCATGTCTTCAAACTCATCATCTTCCTCTTCTTCTGACTCAATCTCTTCCACATCCCTTATTTTGTTTGTCTCCAAGGCTATGATCCTTTCCTCCAACTCTCTGATTTCTCTAGCATGCCTGTCTTTCATCTCCTTCATCTCTTTAGCCATACATTTGTTCTTTGGAGGCATCTTTGAATATCAAACTCTTCACAACCTACAAAATGAAAACAATCTACTCCTTGATGCTTTGATACCACTATGATGCAGAGCCAAGGTGGAGATCACTAACAATAATGGAAACTTCAATTCTAAATCAAGGAACTCTTCTTTACAATGCATTCATACAACTCACCCTCAAGGGTCTCAACCCCTCAATCTTGCAAGTAAACAACAAAAATTCACCAAGACCTCTACAAGGGTCCTCAACATGCATATAATGACATTTGAATCAGTTGAAAAAAATCTCCAAGACAAATTCAATGAAATCTCCAAAACTCACCATTTGGCACAAGCTTTCCTTGTAGTAGTGGGAACCCTATTTTTCAGAGTTTTGACCATACTTTTCCAAAAAAAAATAGAAAAAAATCATGGATTCAGATACCCATTTTACAGATATACAACATACTAGAAAATCAGATACACTTTCTTAAGATCAAACACCTCCAAATTGGATTGTTCACAATTTTAGGCCTTAAATTAGGCCATTTTTACAAAGGGTCTACCTCTAGATCTCAACCCTAGACCTTCTAACCTTGAAATAGTCTTCTATAGGTTCCCAAACCAAATATTTTTCAGGTCTCATGACCCCAAATTCTCAAGTAAACCTTCAATTCAAAAACCCTCCTTGTAGCCTAAACAACTAGGGTTTTAGGAAAACCTTATTGTATCTTCACCTTCCTAGCCACTCCTAACCAAACCAACTACTTAGAAACCTTTCAATAGGTTCTCCCATGCTTAAGGAACACTCACTTGGCCATTAAAAATGTGGCTTATTCATTTCACAGGTCCGACCCATCATCTCTTTAAGGAAAAACACACATTTCCTTCCCTTATCTCACCCTTTAAGCCAAGGAATCACTCTTTCATGCCTCTTGCTTCCTAAATATCATCCCCTAAATTATACAGCATCATCCCACCAAGTTACAATTGAAGAAATTAGGTGGGATGATGGTTATGCCATCAAGATAACCACAAAAGCTTAAAACTGTTCAAGAACTCGATAATGGAAATTTGATGGATTTAGGCCCTAAAAGATTAATGCAACCATTCCAAGGCACCAAATGCAAGTTAGAGCATTTATCTACTGTGCATAATGAAATTTTATGACCTATACACAGGCATAAAACTCAGAAAAAGCAGTTAAATTATATGTCAATAGAGTATCTTCGATGTTTATCTTATTTCCTTTGGCTTCAACCACCACAACTCGAGCTTCTCAAGGCTTTACATAGTATTGCTAAACCTTCTCCAACTAACCAATGCTCCTAACCACTAAACAACCAACTTTTAAAAACATATAACCATTGGGATTACAAATTTGTTGCATAATGCAACTCACAAATTTGGAATTTTTGGCATTTTCCTACCAATTAAACTAATGACTCTATTACATCATTGAGATACAATCTTTCATGTTGCCTTTTTAGGCTTAAAAATTCAATTTGGTGACTCCTTTTAATAAAAAAGTGCATTGGACCACTAAACATAAGAATTTGTCTCTAGGTGGTTAGGTGCTCCTGCACCACACCTGGAGGACACGTGTCCAAATCTGCTTGGTTTGTGCCAATTGTACATGCCACATTAGCTTCCCATGTCATTGCCACGTGCAGAGTCTGAGTGGTCCATGTCATCACCTGTCTATATGGTCTATTGATTGGGCTGCCATGTCACCATGCTGATGTTAGCATGGTCAACCCTTTTGCTCACAATTGTTGACAGACTGTATTTTCTCCATATGAGCTCTATTTGATGCAAAACGAGCGACATTAGAATCGTGGCGATGAGCTCTTCGATGTGATGCCACCTTTGACTATTTTTGAGATGATCAAATTTTGACCCTGAATCTGCATCTGGCCTCCTATTTGACCAAACCTTGACCACACATATCTTAAGCATATGACCTCTTATCAACTCCGTTCAAGTTGCGTTGATTTTGTTTCGTCGAGCACTTTGACATGGTGCTAATTTTTGTAGTATTTGAAACACTTCAATTTTTGACAAAAAGTATCCACCTGGATCAATTTGACCATTTGACATCAATGACAAAACCTTCATTCCTTTCTCTATTCTTGCAATAGATTTAATTTCCCAACAATTGGTATTGAACCTGTTTATTTTTCATCATTTGGTATCAAAGTTTAAGGTGAACTAGATTTTGGGTATTTCTTCTTTCTTGATTTATTAGCTTGGAAAACTTGTGGGAATTTATTAGATAGAATTAGAACTTGTTGGAAGGATTTTGAGGTAGGAACGAATGTTCTATGAGTTAACTTTGTTTTGAATATTTGTGAGATCGAAAGTCATGGATATTGTCAGTGTGATCTATGTTGGAAATTGGAAGCTCATGACTGGATTTTTATGGAGTTGGTTATGTTATAGTAACTTGGGACTATTATTTCATAATATATGTATATCCTCTTGTTTGGTGGGTTTTTTCCTTTACCTTGTGACCATGTGTAATGAGAAGGTGTTCATGTTTGATGGGTAGAGACATCCTCGTCACATGGAGAAAAATACTTGATTTGGACTACAAAATGGAGTGCTTATATTGGCTTCATGGTTTTAGCCCTTGGTTACATAAAATCACTGGAAGATAAGCCACTAACCTCTTTGTGAAATTTGGAGCTGATATATTTTATATGTTATAAGCTCCTAGAAAACTCAGTTTTTCCTATTGGGTTGCAGTTTACTCTTGATTTCAGTTGTGGGTTTGTATATGTGCTTATTCCATTATTCATATGACATGTTTGATGTGAATATCTAGATGGTTATATAGCTTTCAGATTTATAGAGATAGTTTTGCATGTTTTACATGTTAACTAGAATATGTGGTATGTATATTTCTGATGACATTGTATTCAGGGTGTTTTGGATGAAGATAGTTATAGGTTTGCATGGTTGCTTGGATGGTTCTTATTGATCTATGGTTACTCCTATGCGGGCTTGTTTGGAAAATTAGATCTAGAGTTGAATCTGGTGTTTGAGTCTTGGAAATCCACAAGTTATAATTGATTATCTTTGTTTTGCATGACACTAATGTGGGGTTGAATATGTTTTTCAGTTATTTGAGATTGGGGCATTGATTATGTATTTCTCCTTTGAGATGTTGCATATGCGTAGATCTTGTAAATTTTATAATGTGGATTCTATTTGGTAGACCATATTCTTGGTCACCATTTTTACGTTAGTATGCTTATTATAGTGAGAGATGGTTATTGGGAGTACCTGATATAGTTGTTCATTTCAATCTATAGCAGTTGTTTATGGTGCATGAGAATATTTGTTCACTTTGAGTAGAAATTTGAAAATGATATTATTCATGATGCCATGTATAACTCGATATTACTTTCAATGGGAGCTTTATGCAGTTACATATTGTGTTTTATCTTCTTTTTTTAAAGATTTTGGTTTTAAGTTGTTGTTTCAGTGTGTAGTGGGCCATGGATAATCTTTGATTAGATGATGGATGGTCTTTTGCAATGGTTTTTTCTATCATAAGGAGCTCTTGGATTCTGTCTTAGATTGTAGTGACAATTTAATGGCATCTTTGGTTTTATTGAAAAAATATGTGTAGCATTTGTATCTTCTTGGTTTAGAGATTGTGGTTGTATCTTATCTTTTAGGAGATCATGGTGTTGAGTTCTTTGATTTTTTCAGGGCCATGAAGGATATTCATTGAGGAGACGGTTATCACAATGCTTGGAGAGCTTGGTTATATAGTTCAATGGGAGTTTTGGTAGTGATGTTGATCCATTATTTGACGAGGATGGTTATTTCATGTGATCTCCTAGGAGGGGATGTTAGATCATGATGTCATGATATGTTATTGATTTTATGCTTGGAAATTTGGCAATGATCTTTTTTGTTCTCTTTGGTTTTGAGTATTAGTCATTTTCTCGGAGCTTTATAATTTTGCAGGGTTGCATTTGAAGTTGGCATGGATTGATTGGTGGATGCTCATGGAGACTAGAGAGAATTGGGTGAGGCTAAGAGATCTCTTATTTATGGGATCATATGTTGAGATGGTTACTCTTTGATGAGGATTTGAGTAGAAATAATGAGGGGCCTACACCTAGTTGTGGATGTGAATCTGTTATGGACCTAAAGAGAAGATTTTCATTGTTTGGTGTTGTATGCACAAGACAGTCTTGTATCCCTCTCTTGGTCTACTCAATAGGTGAATGATATGAGAGATATTACCCACCGGATTATCAAATACATTATTTATTTTGTATCTTGTCTTCTTATATGAGTTAGCCTTGAATATAGAAGTTTTGAGGACTTGTTAAGAAGAAGATGCATGGTTATATGGATTTTCGTTGTTCTCCTTAATTTTTTCTTGATCTATGGTTCTAGTTTTGAGGACTTATTTGGAGAGGTACATGAAATGGTTTGTGGCTTTGGACATATTACCTTTGTTGTGGGAATGATTGGTTGGTTTGATCTACCTTTAGTATGATATGTTTAAATGTATTTCTGCCATGTTTTCATTTTTCTTGAATGTTAGATGTTGATATCCTTTTAGTTTGGGAATGGTGTGTAATGTCCCCATTTTTAGCACTACACTTTCTAGTGACAGTTAGCCTATTCTCGGATGCCCATAGGCTAGTTAGAGGTAGAATTAAGGTTTCCTATTGCTTGGAGGTTTCTATTGAGGATTCAAGGGTTTTCATGTTGGAGTTTTGTAGATTGGCTATTGGTTTCTTTCTGGGTTTTCAAAAAGCTTCGAAGAGATGTGACATGCATTTAATGATAGTGACATGCATTTCAATCAGGGGTTTACATGCAGGATTGGTTTCTGGATTCTTTTTGGGTTTTCAAAGAGCTTCATAGTGGTATAACATGCATCTGCATATGACAACCTTTTTTGGACTTACTATTTTTAGCAAGTTGCGACAACTACCCAATTTGTGCTCAAAATGCATTTGAAGTAACTTACTATTTATAGCAGTATGTTATTTTTAGTAAGTGCTATTTTTGGCAGGGTTTCAGTAGTTCAATGTCATGGATATATCTAGTAAGGCAGTTGAGCATTTTGGTCTCCTTCACCCTTGAAATTATTTTTGGAAAGTCAATGCTTATGTGTTGGGAGCTTCTTTTGGTGAGTGTAAAATGTTTTTAATAAAGTGAAATATTGCTAAGGCATGGTGGACACCTAGATGGAGAGATAAGTGATTTTATATTTGGTGAAAATAATGCTTTAAGTGAAATTATTGGCTAAGGTTAAGTGGACGCATAGCTTGGAAAATAATTGAGTTTTTATAAAGTATTTCACTTAAATATTTTCTTGAGTTTCTTGCTTGAAAGATAGCAACTAGGTAAGATATTGACTTTTCTTTACACTGAAGAGCAAATTGGGCTTATTAAGATGATGTTTTTTGAAGTTTTGTATTGCTGGTTCTTTATGGCTGTAGGTTGTTTTCAATCATAACTCATTGGAGGAATTTTTTCTGATTCTGGGTGTTGTTCCTATTTGTTAGTCTCCCTTGGGTGCCTCATATTGCAAAGTTACAAATTTTTTAGAGGAGTCTTTGAATTTGTCTTGCTAGTTGCCCCTCCTTGATGGTTTTATCTTGCCTACCAATACCTTGGAATGTGTGCATAAAATAATGGTGGGTGTTTGATACTATTTCATTGTCTATACTTGGACGCCTACCTCCTAGGCTTCATTTTCATTCAGTTTCATGTCATTTGGAGGTGTATTGATAGAGTTATGAGCATTTTGGAGTGTTCTAGGCTTGTTGGTTTGAGTTTTCTGTGTGCTGGTTTTTCATATTAGATTGTTAGAAGTTTTATTTTTTGTCTTGTTTCCATAGTTGAGAGCTTGATAAGTTTGGAGTATCATATAATAACATTTTGCAGTGATTGGGAAGCTATATCTCATTGTAATTTGCAGATTATATCATATTGTAAGACTGCTATCAATAGTATTGGTTTGGTCATCTTATTTCTGCAGCTTTACTTTTGTAATTCCCACAATTGTTGTAGAGACAGGCCTTGCCGTCTTTATTTTCAACATTTACATTTTTGTACCGCCCGTTGAACAAGTGGAAGAGTTTGAAAAACCACCCAACTCTTTACTTTCAATACCTTGTAATTCTCAGCATGCTGATCAATTGAGTCGTCAAACTACTCCCACTGAATATGTGGTTGAGTTGCATATGCATTGCACTTTCCAACACTTTTAGTTTATATGCTAATGATCCCTGATGCCATATGTTATCACCTCATCCACATTGGGATCTTGGTGAACATTTTTGGTGTAGGGTTACTTTCTTAGTTGGTTTTTGGTTTTGCTAACACTAACAGGTGAAGTGCTATGGAAAAAATTGAAAAAAATGTAAGGGGGATATTGTAGTGGTATCAGAGCTAAAGTTCCTGCCATCCTATTGGGAGAACAAAAATAAATTTGAGTTGCCACAATGGATTTCAGTATAATTTCCAAACAGTTCAAGATGCAATGTGAACATGAGGCTTCCATTCTCCATGCAAATTATCAGAGTATGATAGATGCATTTAAGAACACTATTTCTTTTGACTCTTTCTTGAATTGTGTGGTAGTTTTGAAACCTGGAAAGTTTTCTATGGTCAATTACATCAAGAAAATTATTAAAAAGGAAGCAGAACATGCCATGGTTGAAGGGTCAAGGAAGGAAGAAGAAGTGTTTGTTTGTGAGTTGCAGCCACAAGTAAGCAAGTTGAAGAGAAAAATTAGTCAACTAGTATTGAAGACGACACAAGCAAGGTGCACATGTCTCATCAAATTGATCGTGAGATTGATGAAGATACCTTGGAAAATGAGGAGTTAAGGGTAGAGCCCAAAATTACTCCCTTAGACTTGCATGTGTTTGGAGATGATGAAGACTGGTTTGGGTTAAAGAACATAACAACAGTCTCGAGTCCTAATGAGGATTCATCCAATGAAGGTCATAAAACAAATGACTTCACATAAGATTTTAGTAGTACCATTGTGTGGGTTGAGTTCGCTAAAGAAGAGCATGCTAAGGATAATTTGGGTGGTGACATTGAACCAACTTATGATCATTATCATAGTGATGTTATTGGTGGTGATTCTGATGTGTTTGTACCTCCTCTTGTTGAAGATTTGGTGATGGATAATTTCCCTCTTGTTGCTGTCCAAACTCCCCAAGATTTTTCACCTGAAGATTTCATGACAAGTAATCAAGAAGAATTCTTTGGTATGCATGGGGATGCTAATGATGAAATCACTAACATACCTACTCATGATAGGTTCATTGAAGATAAGAATAATAGAGTTTCCCAAATAGCTAGCATTGAAGATTCTTTTCTTCATTACAAAGAGGGTGTCAAGGGTGGTTTTGGGTTTGATCATCAAACCAAACCAATGGAAAGAGATATTTGTGAAGATATCAGCCTAAGTGAGTTGGAAGGTGACATGTTCAAAGAGTCAACACTCCAAGAAGGGTACGATGAACACTTTCCTTTTGAACAAAACAATCAAAACCTTACCATTTGGGATCCAGGTGTGAAGGCACCTAGTGATGACAAGGAACCTATGTGGGATGAATTTCCCTTTGATCCAGATGATGAAATGGAACTTGATGAGGATTCTATATCACTAGATAGTGGTGACATTATGCTTGAGTTTGGGGCTGCCTTCAAGTTTGATGAAAGTGACATTAAGGTGAAAGTAGAACTAGAAGACCATATGGCTCTTGAGGATGAAAGGTTTAAAGAGGTTATTAAAAAAAAATCTGATTTACCTATTGATGAAGCTGATTGTAAGAAAAGGCTCAAGGAATTTGTAGAGTTCAATTCTCTCCCTAATATTGAGCATTTTCAACTAGTTGGTGGAGAAAGACAAGAGTCTTGGAGCAGCTATGGGTGCAGTGATTGCAAGAAACAAAGTTCTTATTTTTTCTTTCATCCTACCAATAGTCCACCATCTTTGCTTTCTTATGAGTGGGAAGGTTAATTCTTGGTTTCCATTGAAAATTATGTGCAAGCTCTATCTAGATTTGATCAGACACACAGTTTGATAGAAGAACTCTATTGGAAGGATCAAATTGATGAGAGATAGAAAGGGGTTAAGGATGAAGTTTCTCTCCATAATTTGAAAGTTATCAAAGACTCCTTGGAGGAATTGAAATCAACGTACATACACTTGATTGAATATCAAGATTATGCCTTCAAAATTGCAAAGAAGACCATTTGTGCTTTCCAAGAAAAGGAGAGAAAGGTTGACAAGCTTACTCTTGAGCTTGAATCAACAAAGGACATGTTAGAAAATAATCATTTGGATCTAACAGAGGTAGAAGATCAGTTTGTTGATTTCAAACTTTTTAGGGAGCAAGAGAATGCACAAAGAGTTGAAGAAATCAAGCAAGTGATCGGTGAGCTTGATAGTCTTCAAGAAGAGTTTGACTTGGGGAACTTTCCACGAAAATCAGAAGTTGTAAGTGCATATTTGGATCAGCAAGATGGAAGGGATGATTTCCAAGTGTCTGACAATCCTCTCTTTGAATTGAGTGCAAAAGCAACTTATGACAATTCCCTCTTTGTGATGGACAATGAGACATGTGGTGAAGTGACTGTTACCAAAATTTTGCCTCAGCTCAATTGGTGGAGCTGGATGAATGTTATTTATCATAAGGTGGAATTGTAGTTAAGTTCAAATGATGTTTCACATCTTCATTGAGTAACAGTTATATATTTTAAAGGAGAAATGGAGTTTTCAGATTTCCATTCAAGTGTTCTAGAAATGGCAGAGATACATAATTGGGAAAATAAGCAAGATAACATTTGAAATGCTTTCATTTATTTCATATAAAACTCATATTTACAAGGCTTCATTTGATTTCAACAATCAGAATGATATTACAACATTGCATTTAAATGCATTTTTCTTTTCAAACGAAAAGAAAAGAATTGAAATCAAAGATCCACACAAGCCGTGGATGTGACTGTTACAATACATTTCTAATAGCACATTGCACTACATGAGATGCAGAAAATAAAACACATAAGTAATGACATAATCATCATTGCCTGATTATCGATGTTTGATGTTGTATAGTGCTTCGTTGTCTTCTTGTGCTCCGTTGACCTGAAAGAGAGAAAGAGGGGGTGTCAGTGGCTCCGATCATGATGTAACCTATATGAGGCACCCACAATAGTACAACATACTATTAACAATGCATTGAAACAATCATCAAGTGCAGTATGAAAGAAATGAGTTGAAGGAGAGATAACAATATCATGATCATCATGTTCTATTTTTATGCTAACATTGTTTGTTTCCTTGTGCAAGTATAGGTAAAGTCACGAAGCTAAACATTATTCGAAGACCAAGCATGTGGAGAAAAATGGGCTCCCACAAGAGTAGAGCTCGGCATGCTTCCCTATTCATTAATGGGCTGATTTCAAGATACATCATCATGTTCATAAAGCGAAATGAAGAACAACTGAAAGATTAAAAATAGAGTTATCCATCAAGCAACGAAACCAACTGTGCATTCATAACGATCAGGTTATGCATTATGAAGGCTACAGGTGAACAGTGAATTTAGTTCACTTAATGAATTTAGCTGAGTACATTTACATCAGAGGTTGCAGAATAATTCATATTCTGTGTCACTTGTTGATCATAATCATATTTGTCATGCAAGTTTCAGTTCAACAATTCATTCTATTCATAGTCAATGATAGTGAATAGGAATACATTATGCCTTAATGGTTTGTCTTAAATTTTATCATGAAAGAAAATAGATTTGAAAGAAGTTTGATAAGTGGAACATAAAAATGCATGAAGAGTACCATGTTGCTCGAGCATACAAAGGACAAACAGTGCATTCGAGTGTTGAATGAGTCACTAGTTCTAGTTGATTAATAAGTAAATACAACATTATGAGTTGTAATAACAAAGTGATCATCCCAGAACCATAAGGAAAGAGCAAGCAGTTTATTTCCAGAAAGAGTTTATGAGGTGTCAGTTATGCATAAGAACATATAACTAAGTGCAGTCCATTATGACTTAATGTTTCAGCTAAAAGTCCTACATAAGTGCAAAAATAGAAAAGCAGGAGTTCGTTTTAGATTCAATTGTGATTTGAAGTCTCAACCATGACAAGTTCAGTGTAAGAGGAAGTCCTGTTAAAGATCATAATCTATACAACTTTTCTGTAAAGAAGGATGAGAAGTGAAAATATCATGTGAATCAGATTTTTGGTATTTGTAATTTACTCATATGGATGTGTTTTTCAGAACAACAAATTGAGTTTTTTGTCATATAAGAGTTTCCAGTCAATGCCTAGTTTCCTTCTCATTGTCAAGCATTTGTATGGAGGAAATTAACAGGCACAGAAACACCAATATCAAGCAAAGCATCACTGGTTATTTGAGTCGAAACCCTAAGAGTAAATGCAAGTGAATATACAATTTTGTCACCATTCACAAAATTATCCATGTTCGGAATACATAAAGCATGTATTTTTCCATTTTCTGTGTTACCCAAGAGAGGTCTTGTTAAGCAAATGTCAAGATAAATGCAGAGAGGAGGTGGGCCATGCATCAGAGAAAGAGAAGTACAATTTTCTTCATAAACATAAAAAATACCCATGTTGCCCTGTGGTTTCAAGAGTCTGAATAGAATCATTATTTGTTTTGGGTCGAGCCCATATGGATAAAAACAAACAGCGAGTACCCAATTCAAGGTTTGCTTTCAAAAATACAGAAAAATGCAATAATGGAGATAACCCATATGGGTTCTACATTCAAAAGCATTATAATACAAAATGTGCAAATTTTTGTGCTGGTTCGAGCTTCAAAGTAGAAGAAGTGCAGCTCTCATATGATTTTCACAATACCCATGAAAGAGATAGCGGGGAAAAGCTATGAAATGCAATTTCTGTGATGAATGGAGCAACAGAAGGGAGAAAACACAATTTTATTCTATTTTTCATAATACCCATATGCAGAAATGCTTTCAGTTAGACAGTGATTATTTTTATGTTCTGGGTCGAGCCCAAAACTCAAAGACATTGCTTGCTAAAATACATATCTGGCTCGGCCTGAACATGGCAAGAAATTCTTGATTAAAGAAGAAGCTCTTTAAGTTTTTGGAGATCGATGTTTAGCAAAAGAAGTTACCAGTCCATGTTTCTGATTGAGCTCTCTAGCTACAGCCAAAGTTGCAGATAGCTTCCAAATGCAAAGGGTTTGAGTTCTTAAGTGATAGCCGAGCCATCATAGTGGGAATAGAGCACAAAAATGATAGATATGAGCATGAGGAAATAATGATATTAGAGTGTGTATAGCCGCGGCCTCAAGGCCAGAAAATTAAAATATGGAGCCATACAAGGCATGGAACTATGATAAGAAGCTTACCTCTGCACAGTAGAGGAAAATAATAACACAAGGCGAGCTCTCCTGGAGTAGACTGACAGGGGCCGAGCTTGAGTTCATGTCAGTGAAGGTGAGTCAAAGCACAACAAGAAAATCAGAGAATAAAGTCATACAGGCCGCGGCCTTAGGGCCTTTTGGTATTCAATAATGAAGTGAAGGAACTTCGATACAGACAGAACAAAGCTTACCCACTGGATTTTCAGTCGACTGATGAGCATGGCGTAGGTTATCAAAGCATTCGAGCTTGAGTTCAACTCAGTCATGGTGGCGGCATGTTTTTTCCAGACAGATCTTCTTTCTTCCAAAGTCACGAGTGCAAAATGAGTGATCATTAGGGTTTGACTTCGTTTATATTGAAACCCTAATTCGACCCTATGATGATCTGGAATTTTCGGTCAGAGCACGTGGTGAATGTAAAATGGAGCTCAAAAATTTTAATCTTTGCATTATAGCTTATCAAAGTCTGAATGTTGATTTTTGAAGGAGGGCCGAAATTCCTAAGTTGGTCGATAGCTTAAGTCTTTGTGACTTATTTCTTTTTTCCTTAGTGAAATATGAAGCTTTGGGTATGGTTTAAACATGATAATATTAATGGATATCTTGTGACCTAAGATTAGGTTTTGATGCCATATGACCTAGGTTCTTTTGTTTAGGGTCAATTATTTTAGGGTTTTATTTTTGATTGATTTTAAAGAAATCAATGTAAATTTTGATGAGAAGAGGAAGATTATGTGTTTTATTTTTATGATTTTTTGAGAAAATCAAATTATTGTAATGAAGCAATAAAGGGATTTTCTTTTTGCAAAATATTTTTCAATCTTTAATTGCAAAAATAAGATAAATTGTGCAAATCTGCATCTTGTAAAGCAGAATCATAAAGCGATATTCTATAAATTGCTTTGTCATTTCTTGCTATTTTTAGCAGATCTTTTATTGACTTTTCCTCTTGGTCAGATTTCAGACCTATCTTGGAGAGATAAGATGTTTTCTGAGCTTTTAAAGCAAGATTAGCCTATTTTGAGAGGCTTGACAGTGTGATGATAAAACAATATGCTTTTTCTGCTTTTAGGCAATTTTTTGAGACAGTTTGAAGCCTTTTCCTGGAGCTTTTTCCTAAGCTCGGATTAGGGTTTCTAGAGAGTTATGTTTTGAAAGACTTAGTCTTTTTCTCTCCTTCTCAGTAGTTCAAATAGGAGTTTCTGGCTCATACACATTTTTGAGATTGTAAATCTTTTTGGTGCTCAGTTTCAGATTCAAGCAAAGACTCTTCCAGTTTTAATAGAATAACAGATTTCTCCTTCTTATTTCCTATCTTAGGTTTTGTAATGGAAATATGATGTATTTATGTTTTCGAATTAGAATCCTTTTGTCTTGCTATTATAAGGTTGTGTTTTAGAATTACATGTTTCAGGTTGCATGCTGTATTTGTTTTCCAGATCTTCATGCAAATCATTGATGGGATATGTGCCAATAAGATTGTGAGAATTACTGTAATACAAAAGCTGTTATGAGTGGTTAAGTATGAATTTTCATTAAGTTTGGTGAATCATCTGTTAGTCATAGGCTTTATTTTCAAGTTATCTTTTATCCCTTTCCTCAGAGGTTATTTTGAATAGAATTCATCATTCAGAGAACCAACTCACTATGGAGATTCCTCTTTCATTCAGATCACCCACATCTGAAAGAGGTTTCCATGTTTCAGTAGGTTGCTGAATATTGCATTCAGTAGGGTGCAAATCTATTGACAACAGTTTTTGGCATGCCCGGTGGGACTTTGAAAGCTACTTTCAGAGAATATTTAATATTTCAGTTTGCTGTTTGGTGTATGCAGTAGATTTTTTATCCTTCTGGAGGCTATCACAATATACTTGGCGACTCCGGTTCTATTTTTTGCATGCTAGTGCAGCCCACGCATGAGAAACATTCAAACAAGGTCAAGTTCTGCACCCTTCAAGTATCGAGGGCTGTCCCCATCATGAAGAAGATGCATGACAATAAGTAGGCCTTTTGAAACCCCTGCAAGATCAAATTCAACACCTCCAGTTCTTGGTGCCCTTGTACTGTCACCTGGTGTACCAGTTCCAATCTCATAAATACCACTGATGGCAGTATCGCTGAGGCAACACCCATTCGCACCCTTTAATGGAGGTAGTCCATTAGATATTGCTCAACATGATGATATTCCAGTCGCAGCCCTTCGAGGACTACCATATTTCACCAGAGAGGATTACACTACACTAGTCGAGCACATCCGTGACGTGGCCACACTATGCTCGGTGCACAATATCACACAGGAGAACATTGCTCTAAGGCTATTAGCTGCGTCACTTAAGGGAAAAGCGTTGCAGTGGTTCAGAGGCCTCGCAACAAATTCTATTGCGACCTGGGATGCGTTAGGTAATGGTTTATACCAACATTTTGCTGATAAATCTGATAATTTATCTTTATTAGAGGAGTTGAGCACTATTCAAAGGGTGCCACATGAACACTTGGTGGATTTCAATTACAGATTTCAAAGAACCTGGGACAGGATTCTTGCAATGATAAAACCCTTACCGACACATGCATTTTTGTTTTATTTAAAAGCTTTAAACAGTAAGATTGCTGTTATGACTCAGTCTATGGGTGGTCTAACGCTCCCTAACGCTTATAATATTGCCATTAACGCTAAAAATTGCCTCATTCAAGCTGGAGACATAGCTCCTAGACCTCCTATGCCTTTATTTCCAGAGATACAACCACCTATTCCTACTACTATACCTCCCTTGGCTGCTGTCCCGTCAGTTCCAGCAATAGGTTATCATAATACAGCCCAAGAAGTTGCTGTCTCAGTCCCAAATCCAGAGATGCAAGAGCTTAAAAGCATACTAAAGACCTTTGGGAATGATCTTGTGACTATTAAGAAGTAGGTTGGTCAAGAAAACAAGCCTTATCAAGCCCCTTACCAGCAAAACTAGCAAAATAGGCCCGCTTTTCAGAATGATTATCAAGCCCAACAGAGAAATTTTAATCCTAGGCCATTCTAGCCATATAACCCAAACATAGCCAGTTCGTCAAAGGAACTTGTGCTGCAAAATAATGTTTCCCAGGATTGCGATTGTGTTATCCGTGCAATTAGCCCCACAACCAATCGGTGTGCGCCAACGAAGTAAGAAATCAGGCTTTAATGGTACAAAATGTATATGCTGCTTTAGAACATGTTGCAGATCAAAATCAAGAACAACAAGATAATGTAGAAGTTGCCTTGCTGAACTGGCAGAGCTCCTAATTCTGTGGCGTGAATGGCCAAGATTGGCAAGATTCTCCTATTTTAGCTAATACCAGATCTAAAAAATGAGCTATGGACTCAAGACAGCAAGCTGGAAGTTCACAGCAACAGCCTTCAGTCAGTAAGCAACCTGTTTTATCAGAAGTTAACGCTGCCACGCAGCCTAAAGTGCAGATTCTGCAAAGAGGGCTGGAGATACCTAACAAGGAGCTGTCAAAAACACATCCTCAGCCTCTGCAGAGGCAAAATGAAGCTGCTGTCACAAAAAATCAGCAGAAGGTAAACTCTTCATCATTTAATATTATTGAGCATCTCAAGAAAACTACTGTCAACATGTCGATTTTAGACGCTTTACAGCTCCCAGGGCAGAAAATTTTGCTGTAGCGTGCTTTGGCCGAGTTGTCTATTTCTGACAATGCAAATCAAGGAGTTGCGAAGGTTGTGTTAGCTAATGACCTGGAGGATAAAAGTGGGTAGAAAGCAAAAGAGGTAAAGCCCCCTCCATTTTACTTAAGTCTGATCATAGGTGATAAAATTGTGCATAATTGTATGGTTGATTCTGGCGCCAGTAGTTCAGTCATGCCTAAAATTTTAGCTAATAAGTTAGGTCTTGTTTATGAGCCTAATCCTTAGAAAGGCGTAGTGCAATTAGATGGGTCTGCTATTAAGACTGTCGGTATTATAAAAAATCTAGCCCTTACCTTGCACGTATCCCCAAGTTTCGCTATCCATTACGATATTCACGTCATAGACTTATCACCGCAATTCGCCATTTGTCTATCAAGGGATTTTACAGCCAAGTTGGGTGGGTTTTTGTCTTTTGATTGGTCTCATCTATTTTTTAGAACAAGGTATGGTACGAAGGTGACCATTAAGTCTGAGCCTCTCGCCAAAGACCATATCGAACCATACTCCCCAAACCCTATAAACGCTAATCTCTACGCCGCCTCTGTAATGGAGGAGCAAACATGACCTCAAACTGTAGCACCTAGGAAGACTACATCAGTCTCGATGAATGGGCAGCCGAAGATCATGAGCTTGATCCGTTTCATAACACAGATGAGGTAGGATTAGGAGTCTATATGATTCGAGAGTTTGATTGTGACATGCCTAATCTTTGTAAAGAGGATGAACCGTCTATAGGAAAAGATAATGAACTTTGGGAGCTTTATTTCGATGGTTCGAGGAGCAGTGTTGGCGCAAAGGGTGGAGCTATGTTGATATCACCCAAAGGTGATAAATATTATTCAGCTTTCAGATTTTCTTTCAGCTATTTGAATAATATAGCTGAGTGCGAAGCATTGGTGCATGGCCTTGAATGGGCCCGCAAACGAGGTATTAAATGTTTACAAGTTTATGGTGATTCAAAGTTGATCATGAATCAGGTTAGAAATTTAAATGCTGCTAAGAATTATTTGCTTAAGAAGTACAACCATTGTGTATGGGATTTAATGGAAGATTTTAATGCTTTTAATATCTTGTCAATTCCTCGAAATCAAAATAAGCATGCTGACAGGCTCGCTGCCATAGGAGCCCAGTTTGATATTCCCAAGGAGATTCATAAGGTAAAAGCATGACAATATGTGAAGATAGTAGTTAGACCTTCTATACTTGACAATAACATGAGCCGGCAGGTTTTTGACAGCGATGAGCAAATCGTGAATTTTCTGATTGCTGAAGTTGAGTTCGCAGATGGAAATCAACAAAAATGGCAACAATAGTATGAGGACCAGATTGTGCAATTAAAAACAAATAAGCTGCTGAAGGGATTAGTGACATTGGAATCAGTGTTTAACTTAGATGATCAAGTGCGAAAGGACAAGTGCAGCTTGACAGTTAAAGAGGAACATTATGCAGCCATCGAGATCTTCAAAGGCAAGCTTCTCAAGCTGGGAAAGGTATGTAGTCAAGAGGAACAACAAGCTTTCATTCTGTTATGTCAGAAATATAGTGACATTTTTTCTTGGGAATACAAGGATTTAAGAGGTTTTAACCCCGAACTAGCTCAACATACTATCGAGCTTGAACCTGATGCAAAACTGGTAAGATAGAAGAAAAGACCGCTTAATCCCAAGTTAGAGCACCTTATGAAGGATGAACTGAATAAACTAGTTGAGAGCGGTATTATTTTCCCTATCAAGCACACCTCTTGGGTATTGAATTTAGTGCCAGTTAGGAAGAAGAGTGGAGAAATTAGACTTTGTGTTGATTTCTGAGATCTAAATGAAATGTCGTTGAAGGACCATTATCTGCTCCCTTCCATGGAGCAAATTTTACAAGTAGTTTCTGGTTCTAACATATTTTCTTTGTTAGATGGCTACTCAGGTTATAACCAGATTCTGGTAAAGCAAGAGGATCAATTCAAAACAACGTTTACAACCAAGTGGGGCACGATGGCCTACAAGAAGATGCCTTTTGGCTTATCAAATGCTGGAGAAACTTTCCAGCGTGCTATGGATATGGCCTTTCATGGCCTTATGAACAAGTTTGTTCTAGTATATTTAGATGATATTACTATTTTTTCCAGAAATGCTAATGAAAACTTAAATCACTTGGAGCAGATTTTTCAGAGGTGCAGAGAGTTCAGAGTGTCTCTCAATCCGAAGAAGTGTATATTTTCAGTGCACGGAGGCAAGCTGCTTGGTCACATTGTTTCAAAGCAAGGTATTTCGATTGATCCTGAAAGAGTTTCCACAATTCTTGAATTGCCATTACCAACTCACAAGAAAGACTTGCAAAGATTTCTTGGGAGAATAAATTTCGTGAGGAGGTTCATACTAAATATCACAGCCTTACTGCAACCTCTCACTTCTATGCTGAAGAAGAATATACCGTTTAGTTGGACCAAGGAAGGCAAGAGGAGCTTTGAGCAGATAAAGGAAGCGCTTGTAGCCGCTCCTACTCTCATTAATCCAAACTTTGACAAAGATTTTGTTCTGTATGCTTTTGGAGGAGTAGATACAGTTTTAGCCATGTTATGCTAGCAAAACGATGAAGGCTTGGAGCAGCCTATAGCATTTTTCAGCCAAGTATTGCATGATTACGAGGTAAAATATTCTTTTGTTGAGAAACATGTTTTTGCTGTTGTAAGAAGTTTGAAGAAATTCAGACACATGCTATCCAACAACAAGGTTCATTTGCTGGTAGCTCATTCAACTGTTAAATATTTTCTGCTTAACAAGGATATTAATGATAAGCGTGCTGGTTGGATCACTAAAGTAATGGAGTTCGATGTTGATATAAAAGTAACCAAGCTTGTTAGAGGCAAAGGTTTGTGTGAAACGGTGCTGGAAATGAAAACAAACGGCACCAAAGAAGGCTGTAGAATCACGAGGTTTCTAATGTTAAAGTAATAGATGTTCGAGTGTTGTTCAAAAGCACTACGTGGTTGCAACAAATGGTACATTATCTACAAGCTGGTGAATTGCCCAAAGGCTTAGACAAGCAAAAGAAGATTACTACAAATTCTAAACCATCACTATACCGAGGTGGTGAGTATTTATAGGAGACTTCAAGGTATTTTGTTGAGATAATGCCAGCGACCAAGTTGACAAACTACCATGAGAATTTCATGTGATGGACCGCCGGGGAGTTCACTTTCTTTGCAAGGACTACAAACAAGATTACTTGTTGGTTATACTGTAGCCCGGTTATTTAAGAACACTCATGCATGGGTCGAGGTGTGAAATGTGCTTTATTGTTGGTAAATAGAGCTTGCATGGTGTATGAAGAAACCCAAGGTTGCTTGCACAACTCCAAGAAGGCCTTTCTCTCTGTCTCCTTCCTGGAACCTGACTCCAATGGGTTCCTCCTGAGCTTGGAGATTGACCAAACTCTGCTCCAACTCTTCTCAAAGAGTTCCTACCTTGTGCTTTATCTTGGGTAGACAAACACCTTCTTGCACTTGCAATCTTTGTCACTACACCTAGAAGACTCTAGATGCCAAATTCTCCAACTTGCTTGAACTTCTTGCAAGGAAGGTAGATGCTCTGTTTCCAAGCATTTCACCACCATTTGAATCCATCTAGGAGATTCCACTGTCCTCAAGCTACCCGATCTCTTAGTTTTGTCTTGAGAGGGCCTAGTTTCTACTAGCCCTTACCAGTCACTAATTTGCCTTTTCTGCCCAAAGTCTCCACTGTACCTAGCAACCTAATCACATATTCTGACACCCTTTTGGGACTTTTAAATCTTGCATAGGGTTTCAAATCTCTTTCCCTATCGTACAGCTATTTTCCACATTCAAGGGCTAATATGGTAATTAGGCCTAATACCTAGGGTTTGACTGATCACTTCTCTATTTCTCACTCAAAAAGGGTTAATCAAGTCTCCACCTCTCTAATATATTGGTGCTTAGTCATATCCCACCTGTAGGTGTACTTCTTCCATACGGTGGTACCGTCCACTGCCTGTTCTATTCACTTTTCACTTCCAAACTCCTAACTGGGTAATTACAACTCACCTAGGGTTTGGCATTAGAATTTCTTGCTTGGCCTTTCAACATTCCTACCCCTAAATATTTACAAAGCACTGGCCTCCCTCCCATATTCAACCAACTTCAGGAACATTCCATGGTTGGTGACTATGGGGAAGCCATCTCAAACCCTACTGCTCAAAACAGTATTTACAAAACTTCTAAATTCTATTCTAAGGATTCTAATCAAAGTCTCTAGACTAAACAATCTGAACAAAAGGTGAATATAGTTCTACACTATCCAATGAGCATTAGCACAATGTTAAATCAACAAATACAGTGCCTAAAACATCACTGTCTCTCAAGATGCACGGGCAGAAACAGAAAATTACAGTCTTTAATTATTTCTTGCAACCTAAAACTCAACTACAATGCATGTATATCTTATCAATGAACTATTTTTAAGGGAAAGATACTAGAACATGTTAAATAAACCTCCACAAACACCAAGTAAATGTATATAGATCATATATCTCACTGTCCTGAAAACACACGGGATTTACAAAAATAGCCAATATACAAGAATTTGCTTACTGTTTTTATCCATTCCCACACACACTGATTACAATGATTAACTCCTACTTGTTACGAGCCATTCCCCATATCTTGAAGTCTTTTCCACCATGCAAGGGAAGATTGCACGCCTCCATATCCCTGATTTCAAGGGAATCCAAGCTAATGGAATTGCATGCAACCTAACAATGTTGCCATGCAATTTGCAATATTCTTGCAACTCTTTCCATCTTCCTACTCTTTAGGATCACTACTCCTTGAGTCTGAGCTAACAACCCCTTAACTAACCTTTAGCAACTCCAAACAATGAGGAAGTGACATTAACACATTCATAATATTTAACATATGTTGTCCTAAATTTAATAAAACAACATTTAATACTAATGATGAACTAATGAAGATTTTAGTCCTAATGACTAACTCTTCACACACAAATGCAAGACCTTCTAAGGTCCAAAACAAATACACCAAAATCCCTGACTTGGCTAAAGTCAAAACAAGCCAAAATTGTGCACAAACTTGGTGGAGGTAGAGCCCTAGGTGCTCTGCACCAAGGAAACTGATGTGTTTTCCAACTATGCAAATAATGCGAACAATTTATTTGTTCCAATTAGGAGAAAGCTAACTTGTAAACAAAAAGCACCTATGTATGTAACACGAGATCAAAGTGGCATTTCATTTTCCTCATTTGATTCGATGAAATAAATGCTCACATTATTTATAGTGTTGGAAAACCCACTATCTCCATATAAGGTGTTCAAAAACAAGCAACCCTTATAGTGTTTGTAAAACCCTTTACAATTAAGAGGAGACAATGTGTTTTCCAACTGTGCAAATAATGGGAGCAATTCATTTGTTCCAATCAGGAGAAATCTAACTCATTAACAAAAAGCACCTATTTATGTAACATGAGATCAAAATGGCATTTCATTTTCCTCATCTGATTCGACCAAAAAAATGCTCACATTATCTGCACGGTTGGAAAACACAGTGTCTCAATATAAGGTGTTAAGAAACAAACAACCCATATAGTGTTGTAAAAACTTTTCAAGAGAGAGGAGACAATGTGTTTTCCAACTGTGCAAATAATGCAAGCAATTCATTTGTTCCAATAAGGAGAAAGCTAACTCGTAAACAAAAAGCACCTATGTATGTAACACGAGATCAAAGTGGCATTTCATTTTCCTCATCTGATTCGACAATATAAATGCTCACATTATTTGTAGTGTTGGAAAACCCACTGTCTCCATATAAGGTGTTTAGAAACAAGCAACCCTTATAGTGTTTGTAAAACCCTCTACAACTAAGAGGAGACAATGTGTGTTC
>VDFB02012141.1:0-69340 GCA_007258455.2 Sequoia sempervirens
CAAAGCCTCCCAACCTAACCATGGTATCCAAATAAATGCAGTCATGCTATCAAAAATATGGGGGCAATAAGATAGCCGAACATGATAGGTATAGTGCATGAAATCTAAATATTTGTACAAATATGGATCCTCTGAACCCCAGTCCATAACACCATTTGGTCTAGTCATTAGGATGTGCTCCCAGGCCCATACATGTAGTAATGTCATACTAGCAGAGATAGAATTTCCTCCACGATAAGAAACCTCATGCATATCTCTATATAAGTCTACCAAGAGACATGGGCCCCACACATACCTGGTATTGTGCTCCATCATCTACTTAATATAGATGCCCCAATCGACATGAAACTATCTACCTTTACAATTAGGTAATATGAGCCCCAAGATCAAACCACATAGGATAATCAAAATAAGATCTATGTTGTCAACAAAGGGAGACAAGTCTATCTCTGATTCCACCACCTAAAGGCATCTAACACTAAGAAATCACTGCATAGCACAAGTACCCTATCCAACATCATAGGTAATGAGATCCCTATGAATAGGAATATAAAGAATCCTCCAGACATCCTCCAATGTGATAGTCACCTCACCAGTCAGAAAATGAAACAACGATGACTCAGAGTGTCATCTCTCTACAAGGGCGGTCATCATTGCCCTGTGACATCAAATCTCTAATATGTAACAAATACATATAGGCCCAGAACATCTAGGAAATCCCACTCCACCTTGAAGAAACTAGTAATTAGGTCAAACAACTATCGCATCCATTTCTCTCTAGAATAAAGTGGTTTGAGAACTGCTTGCAAACATTCAACCCACGATGTTAAGAATTTTCTACAAACACACATCACGAACCTAAGAATGTGAACAAATTGGCTAAATCTATTAAAATTGACAATAGCAGTCAAGAAAAGAAATATTGGCCCTATTTTTTTGCAATAGCGAGCATTTTGAGGATAAATGTTAAAAATGACAATAGCGAACAAATTTTTCAATAGCGTGCAAAAATCACAAAAGTGATCATTTCACAAGTTAAAAGAAAATGGTGCACAAGTTTTTCAAAAGTGGTAATCAAAAGTGAATGGATGTTTCAATAGTGCACAAAAAACATGATAGCATCCAAGAAAATCAAAAGCGAAACAAATGAAAAGAGTAATAGCGATCAAATCGACACAAAACCAAAAATTTCATAAAACTACCACTATTGAAAGAAATGTTTTCTAGCATTAATTACATAAAACTAAAAAGATGAAAAATAGGATCGAAAGATATACATACCACGACACCTATGCTAGCTGGCCTACTAAAATCATGGACCACCTTTGCAAAATGTGGCACATCTAGAATCCTCAACATCACGAATCAACAATCGTCAAAGCAGGATCTCTAGAGAAGAATTCGTTAAGGGCTAAGAGTGCAAATGAGGAAAACTGAACCTTAATTTCCTATTTTTACCCCCAAACCCTAATTTCCTATTTTTACTCCCAAACCCTAATTTTTTACCTTGGAAAACCTCCTAGGTTAAAATTATGAGCACCTAGGCACATCTGAATCATAAAAAAAGGCCCTATAGCCTAATTTTTTGTATTTTATTGAATTGAACTATAATGAAACATTGTTGCTAGCCCAACCCCAAAAATATTTTTTTTGACCAACCTCTCGAGGGGGCAACCCAATGTCATACTAGCTTTCTTTTGATTGTCAGGGCACAGTGGGGTATGTAAATTTTTTCAAATCTTGATCTTAATATTAAATTCTTCGAAACAAAGCAACCAATACTTTGTCTCAAAGAAGGGAAAAATGTAGACATGTAAAAGTGACCTAACACATATCACACATCCTAAATGACATTTTTCTATTTATCGACATCATTTTCATTAATATCACTCTATTTCACATCATTTACATCAAAAACCCTATTTTCATCTATTAATTGAATAATCTTTAATTATTTAATTAATTCACTATATTATCATTAATCTAACTTTTATAGTTAATTAATTTATACAGGTTATTTAGTGCCAGCCACTGTACGCCCTAATTCTCCTCAATTAATTGGTATTGCTTGTGTTTGATTTGGTCCACTTCCATTTCTGAAGCGAAATAGTGATTGGTATTCAACATCATTGAAATTTCAGCAAACAAATTACAAATTTATTTGAGTCAAACATGACTTGCACATTCAACTCAAAATATTAATTAATTTATTCAATTTATTAATTATCTTTACCCCTTTTATGATTGAGCAAATCACAAACACTAATTTCTCACTCTAGACAATTGACTAAATCATCTATTCTTTAATCCCACTAATCACTCAACTTGATTCTTCAATCCCACTAACTTCTTAACTTGATTTCTTCAATCACACATATTATGCAATCTAAATCCACTAATCTTTCTAATTTATTTCCTCTCAATGGTTTTGAACCATTGATTAGGATCTTTTACTACAAAATCGTGATCGTTCATCTCAAAATAGGAAATCTATAAAACAAACATCTACCTTCTCACAAATCATCTAGAATATTCATAGTGAAATTCTAAGCAATTATCTCTTGATCAAATTGAGATTTATTACTCACATTCTAGTTCACCATTATCAACACGAATCAAAGCTTTTGCAACAACAACAATGGGGGCTTTGTATTGAATCAAGAAATTTGACATCCAAACGTCAATATAAACAAAACTCTGACATGGGATGGTATAAATTTTAAGGTTTTGAATTTAGTTTATGTTATCTTAGGATTACATTGTTTGATTTCATTATTTTAGAGCTTCATTTCATAAGTATGGTTGGAATCTAATCCTATTTTGAATTAAGTTTAGTTTAATTCATTGCTTGCTTTCTGCATGCTTTATTCCCACCTTATGACAATCATTTGTAGCTCTATGTGTCTACTCATTGTAATTAATTGTGGTATAATCTTATGTGCAACCATATTTCATATGTGGTAGCAACAAAATAGTCACTAGCATGGTTGTCCTCACTTATATATTAGGGGGAAAAGATAACTAGTTTTTAAGATGTACATCCTTCTTGAGGATCCCCTCTTTTCTTTCTTCTTCCCTTGTTTTCCTTAAAATATCAACATAGTAAATATAATAATATTTTAAGGGGGACATATCACATTATCCATCTATGCATCCACACATGCACTCTTATCTATGCATAGTTATTAATCTCTATTTTATTGATGTGCACCCCTTGTGGTGATTTTTTTTCATAATGCTCCTCGAGGCATGATTATCAATTTTGTCTCCTATGATATTCTTTATTTGCATGCTTCTTGAGGAATTAGTAACACACGATAATCTAGCATAACATAACTTGATAGCTTTTGAATATGTGTGATTTATAATCCACCTAACATAGCACAACTTTCTATCTTGCGTGTTTTATAAGGCTTGATTTGTCACATACATGCAACCTAGTATAACACAACTTGATAGCCCACGATCCATGGGGGATTTTTAATGTGCATGACCCCTAACAATATAGAAATAAAGTGCCCAAGTCATGTAGCCTTCTTCATTTTTATTTATTGCTCCCCATCTATTTCTATGCATTCTTCCTTTGAAGTAATCAATTGAATCAATACATTATTCTCTCCCCTTTAGAATTCCTCTATGCATTTACAACATTTTGGGGATGATTCTTGGTATTGAGAAAACCTTTCATATAAAGCTCTCCTTATTGTATTGACTCATTTTTTTATTTAGATAACATGTACTAACATTATTGTTGTATTATTTTTTCTCTCCATGTATGCTTAGTGTACACTCTATGTTTCAGGTATGCTTTGTGCAAGTTTTGTGTATCCTTTGTATATGTTTTATGTGCAATTTAATTTTTACTCAGTGTATGCCTTATGTATGTTTAAATATTTCCTCTTCTTGTGTGTGATGCATTTGTGTTGTATATATTGTATGTGTGGCCCTTTCTATCAAGAAATTATGGATTGATAGGATCTTAAGTCTAGGGGCTATCACATCTCTTAGCTTGAAGTCATCTTGTCTTTGTAGCATTTTGGTAAAGAGATCTATCTTCTCCATACTTTAGTATGAGTATGAACATAATCTCATACCCCTACTAAAGTGGGAGCTAAATATATCACATCATAATTTTTTTGCTCACAATTTCACACTAGGTTTTGCACCCTCTTTGGTACATTTTGGTTTG
This sequence comes from Sequoia sempervirens, assembly GCA_007258455.2. NCBI lineage: Eukaryota > Viridiplantae > Streptophyta > Pinopsida > Cupressales > Cupressaceae > Sequoia > Sequoia sempervirens. The sequence goes on from VDFB02012141.1 coordinate 4,190, forward strand.
TTTTTGTGCTATAAAGCTCCAACTAAATCCTAGGAATGACCTAAATGAATAGCCAATTCTTATGCTCAATCATTCTAGGGTTGGTCAATGAACAAGAGAAGGATTTGGATAATTTTTTCCTCTACACTTCAAGCTCTATAGAACCTAGGAGGTTGATCCTATTCAATATCAACTAAGGTTCCATATAATTGGCTTCAAATATTGTTGTAAATAGATGTATTCTCTTCTCATGACCAAGATTTGTAAGATAAACTGACAGAAAGGGATAGGATCTTGGAGTTTAATTCAACTATGAGTTTGAGAGTATGAAAATAACATTAGATAATAAATATTGCTTGAATGTATACATGTTCTTTTAAATTAGTGATCATGAATGACATAACCAAACCTTTTGTACAAACTAGTGCCTTGGACCTAGGTCATAGAGTAAAGGGAAATGAAAATAGAAACCTACACAATAGTATTGATTATAACTCTTAAAGCTTAGTTATAATGCATTACATTAGCACCCCTTCAAAATATTTCATTCAATTCTACTTACAAATCCTTGTATGCATCTAAAACATTCAATATCTCTTAACAAAGTGAATTAATTTACTACTTGAGTAAAAGCCATGAAAGAGACATTCATTTATAGGAAAGACTACAAATGTGGACATAAAAAGATCCTTGATCAATTTTATTCATAAATTTTGAGGATAGATACAAATAGGAGAAAATTGATAGCAAAATTTTCTATTATATTCCTTGTAATGAGCTAATACTATTATACAAAATTATAACTACACTGACATCCTTTTCTTCTATAACCTAAATCATACATATACATACTAAAATTAAAAAATAACTCTACTCATGAACATTTTCAAGATCCTTGTAAAAGTTTCCTTGAATTCCATTTGATAAGAATAAGGGAACTTACGAGATTCTACATGGAAAGAATAGAAACAAATTATTGTTATGCTATTTTAAGTGTCAGTTAAGCTAAACAACTTCGTGAGGGAAGCAAAATTTTTACTACAAGACAAAAGTAGTTGCATGTGTCATTGAAGAAGATTCTTTGCTGATCCCAAAATGATAAAAGAATAAGGTAGAAGTATATGTACTTTGTTGAGCCATTCCATCACCTTATACAACTTCAGAATTGTCTGAGGAGAAAGTTGAATAGGCTACATGAGACAAAAATAGGCTTCACCAATAAAAAGAACAAGAAGATTATGGACAATATATTATTCAGCATATCTCTCAAGCCATGAGCTATAGTCTTCCTCTGATAGCCAATTAAAATTTAAGGCATTCCGCACATTACTATTATCGGCATGATATATTTCATCAGTAATAGATCTTGCATATTTAACAAAACTATCTAGGTTAGTCTCCAATTTAAATAAGGCATCAATGGAGTTGTTGAGGAGAGATATCTCTGGTTTACCATCCTTATAAATAAAAGTTGACAATGAAGGAATGATGCGTATAAAATTGTTGGAAATATGATTTTCATTAATGTCAAAAGGGCATCTCACTGATGTCAAAAGGAGATCTAGGTAATATCAAATGGAGAGATTATAGGTTGATGCCAAAAAGGGAATTAGTGAAGCAAGTTGTGAAGTGTTACAAAAGTGTTGCAGAAGTTCAGGCATTGGGCCTCGAGCTTACCTTATATCACTCGCTAAGTAAAAAAGGAGTTAGTCATTTTCAGCTAAGTCTGATTGGGCTTCGAACTTGGGGCTTGCGTCTTACTCTATGTTGTAGATGATTGGACATCAGGTTTCGATCATAAACTATATTATATGCCTCAAAGAAATGTTGAAAAGAATGTGCTAAGTCCAAAAGGTTTCAGACTTCGGGTTTTGGTCATACCTTATACCGAATCCCTCAGTGAAATGAAGAAAGTTTGTGTAAAGTCTGAAAGGAGTTAGACATCGAGCATCTGAAATACCTTATATAAAATGCACAAAGAAAAAGGAGTTAGAAAGGTGTGAGTTCAAAAAGGCATCAAGCATTTGTGATGGACATTAAGGCTTATGCCTTAACAGGAAGTGAAGAAAAGGGTATATAGGAACCCTGAACCTCGACACCCAAAATGGCTTCGGTGTTCGTGGGTTGAAGTTAAGGCTTTCACATTAATAGTTTGTTTAGCATGAAGAAAGGTAAGTGAGGAAACCCCAAAGGTTAACACCCAAAAGGGTTATGTTTGGAAATTCTTGTGAAGGAAATGTTCGGGCATTGTAGACTATAAACTCATTCCTTATCGAAATATTGGTAAGCGGTAAGATGAAAGGGTGAACCCTGACATTTGATAAACTCATGCATGTTTTAGAGATTTTTGCTTCAATGTTTCAAAGGTTGGTATTATGGTTTGTGATGGAGTGAAGGAAGGTAAATGGTAGAGGGTAAGTCCAATGGTTGAACCTTGATAGGTATGGAGAAGAATTAGACATTGGTGTTCAAGCTTGCATGTTAAGCACTGCAATGCATCTCAAGTATGAGGTAAGAGGGATTAATGATCCCCAACCCTCAACAATCATGAATGAAGGGGTAATTCTGCCATTTCGTAGGAAGCTTGTGTTGACTTGGGTTGACTAGTGTGGGTATGCGAATTAGTGACACGTGTAAAGAAAGAATTGCTCGAATGTCTAATTCAAATCATTGTTCTGAATCATTAGAGATCTACGACCACATTTAATGTAATTCAAATTGGATGGTTGTGTTTTAGAGAAAGTTGGGTAAATAAGATATACTGGATCATGGCACAAATTTCAAGATTGATGGTCTATATTCAAAGATTGGATTGTGTCAAGTGGCTAGGAAAATGGAATTATTACACAAAAAATTGATATAACCACTCTAGCTACATTTTGGAAAAAGGATTGGAAGGAATTTTTGATGCCATTAATGTACAAGTGGCTATATATCTGGAACAAGATTGAGCATAGAAGAATATGACATTAAATGGAAATCAAATCTTAAGATTGAGAGATTCCAAAAATAGAAAATACATTGAATAAGGTTGATGGTGTTTGGCTTGAGAAGAGATGGATTGTTGGTGAAGCTATGGGAGTGAAGTTGAATGACTAAGAATTTAGAGGAAAAGAGAGTGATTGCAATATGAGAGATTGTGTTACAAGTATGAAAGTGTTGTCATTGATGTCAACAAGATTGTGTTGTCATTAATGATAGTTGTGTAGTGGTTGAGAAGAGATTATTACTTTGATTAGCTACATTATGTTGTCATCAATTAAGTTGTTGACATTAACCTCTAGTGTTGTTTTGACAAGCTTCTATTTATGGTTTAGATGTAGAGGATATTGAGAAAATTGATAAAATAAGGAAACAAGGTGTTTTTGAGGTGTTTTGGTTTACAAAGGTGTTTTGGTTTTGCTTCACATTTCTTTTGGGTTGAAGATCTGCTTATGTGGTTTGAATATGTTTGATAGAGGTGTTTAGAGTTTCTATATCTAGAATGTTGGCTTCTAGATCGATGGTCAAAGGAATTTATGTTCATCAATGTGTGAATTGGTTTTGCAGTGTTTCTTACAATGGTGTTTGGGAGAAATGTATTTGCTCCAGATTTTTCTGTAGTTACTCTTTAGGTCTTTTGATTTTGAAGGTATGTTGATGGTGTTGATCTCTTTCCTGTGTCAAGAGGATTTGTGGTTTGGTACTCCAAAATTTGGATTTTAGAGTTACAGTGTTTGGTAGTGTAGTGTGAGTGTACAAGCTATGTGCATTCTAAAGGTGTGAGTTGTATGAAGGAGTTTGATGGATTTTAGGAGGATAAAGGAATATTCTAGATCATGATGAAGCATGTTATGTGGTTTGCAAGTCATCTTTAGATTTGACGAAGCGTGTAATTCAAATTTTAATGGTGTTTACATGGGTAATGACTGACCTAGTGTTTACACTATATTCAAAGATGATCAAGCATTAATGAAGGTGTAGTGTGGCATGTGAGAGTTGATTTGGGTCATAGTTTAGTTTTATTTTGGTCCACTTTCATTCCTATCCATTGTAGGAATGCTTAGTACTGACCTATTTTTAATTTTTAGAGTGTAAAGTTAGTGTAGCCGGCTTGAAGATGTTTTTCAAGTTGCAGATGGTATAAATGCAAGGTGAATTGATGCAAGATGAAGAGTGGAATAGAGTTGAGTGTTGTGATGTGAAATTAAGTATAGAAGTGTGAATTGTAGTGTGAGCTATAATGCAATATTGCTAAATGCAATGAGTTGAGGTATCTTGATCTATTGAAGGTTGCTAGTGTTGTCGGAGTTGTTGTGGTGGAATCTCTGTTGCATTGAGATTGTGTTCTCTATGTAATATTCTATCTTATTTTCTTCTTTCTATTCTAGTAGTGAGCCTTTCTAGACACTATGTCCTATTCTAGCAGTGAGCCTCCTTGTATCAATTTTTCAATTACTTATATTGTGAGTTAATTCTCATTGTGGTTTTTCCCTTCTAGGGTTTTCCATATAAATCTGGTGTTCTCTTGTGTATGGTGTTGGCTATTTCAGATTTTGTTATCTGCTTTTTATGTTCAAACATTATAAAAAAATAAGGGTTTAATGAATGCATGTGGATTTGATTATTGTTGAGGGTTTTAATGTTCTAATATGATACAACTAATTCACCCCCCTCTTAGTTGTCTTGTTCATTCAATAATGGGTATTAGAGCAAGGTTCCTTAGAGAAAAGCTTGGCTGCTTGAGGTAGATTCAAGATGGAGAACAAGGAGATCCCTATGTTTGATGGTACAGATTATGCATTCCAGAAGGCGGAGATGGAAGGCTATCTTATTTATCTTAGATATGAAGTTGCAAAGGTAGTAAATACTATATACACCATTCTTGCAAATGGACCACACACAAGTGATTAAATCAAGGACTATGAAATAGATGGTAAGGCAAGGTTTTTTCTTTTGACTAGTCTTGCAAATACTAAATTAGTGAAAGTTATGGATCTAAAAATTGCTAAAGAAGTTTGGGATAAGCTTGAAAGTATCTATGAAGGAGACGATAAGGTTAAAATCTGAAGGCACAGTTTGAGACTTTGAAAATGTTTGAAGATGAAACAATCACAAGTTACATGCAGAGATTCAATGAACTGGTAAGTGCTATGAGAGGTCTTGGTGCACAAGTCAAAGAACCTAAAGTGGTAAAGAAAATTCTCCTGCTCCTTATTCTTATAGTGAAAATGTTTCTAATATTGAGGAATTTGTTGATTTTAATACATACAATAGAGATCAGTTGTATGGTACACTAACTATATTTGAAATGAGGAAAATTGGAGACTACTTTCAAGATTGGAAAATTAGAAAAAGTTGAAGATTCAGATGGAGATGATCTTGATGATGCGGAAGCTAACTTTGTAAGAAGAATGAAAAGGACATCGATAAGTACAAGGGTAAATTACCTTTCAAGTGCTTTAGTTGCAGAAATATAGGTCACTATGCTTCAAGATATCCAAAAAAAATTGTGAACAATAAGAAAGAAAGAAAGGTAAGATGATCAAGAAAAACTACTATGTTAGAGAAGATGTTGGTATATATGATGATGAATCTAATTATGGAGATGGTGATGATAATGAAAGTTTGTTCTTGGATTTAGAAGATGAATCTAGTTCTGCTAACTCTGAAAGCTATGTGAAGGAAAGTGTAGACACTTAAAAATGTCCTAAATGATACTACACACTTTATTTTGATCACTAACATCATTTCGTCCTAAATTTCATCATCTTTTTGCATGTTTAATTAAATAAGCCTAGTTATTTAATTAAATGCACCATTTTAATCTATTAATCTAATTAATCTAATTAGGTTAATTCCTACCTTCTCACACTAACATTTCATCTAGTTTAATTAAATAATGCAAATATTTTAATTTAACCCCCCCTTATCTCCTCTAATTTAATTAAATAATCTAAATCATTTAATTAAATGTCATTTTCACCATCCTATCATTAAATAAATAAATTATTTAATGGATATCCTATTATTCCTCATCTTGCACAATTAAAATTTAGTTTTAATTACTAAATTACTAATTTCCTCACCCATCCACTTGCATAGGGAATATTCCAAAGGAATGTTCTCCTATTTGGATCCAAAAAGGGAATGATTATTTCCAAAAAAACTTTGTAACAAGCTTTCAAAGTTGTTATGAAGTGTGTTTGTTTGAATCATTGTGAGCCCTTGATGCTTTCTTTGATCCATGTGATCTTTGATTCTCATCCATTGATGAGAATCCTTGATCCATGCGTTCACCCTTGATTCCATATTGACCATTTATTGATCCTTTTCATCTTGACCATTGATTCTTTGTTTTCTCTCCTATAGATACTTCACCATTTGGAGAGAAATGGATCCATCTTTTGATAGAAAAGTTATGCTATTGAAATTCACACTCACTTGTATCCATATTTAGCATTTGTTAGCATTTTAGCTCAAGCATCCATTAATGGATTAGATGTTAGTTTAGTGTGCATCCATTTTAGCATAGTTTGCATCCATGGTTTGCATCTTTGAACTTCATTTACATTTAGCATAGCTTGCACCCATCTCCATCAAGCATTTTAGCATTTAGCACTCATCTTTATCATGTTAAACTAGTTTTTCATCCATGTTTCATTCATATTTCATTAGTTTCATCAGTTTTCAACAATAAAATTGATTGGAACTACTCATATTATCTAAGAGATAAAGTTTGAGGTCTTAGAATAGGTTTCTATTATACTTTCGTGTTGATTTCATGTTAGTTTAATGGTTTCTTATTTTTCTTGATAATCTCAAATATCTCACTGGGATCATGGCTTAGGGGATTAAATAGGGATTAAATTCATTTGGATCTAGCTTATTTAGTTTGTACTATGACTATGGTCACATAAAGTGTTCTGGAGAAAAAAGGATAAAGATATGAGGTACTTTGGTATCTGCTTTTCATGTTAGACAAGACAGAACTATTGGGTTATTGACAGTGGTTGCTCAAATTATATGACTAGAGACAAGAGTAATTTTGTTAAACTTGAAAAATATGATGGAGGACGTGTTGAATTTGGAGATGATTCAGATGCTAATATTTGTGGAATAGGTTCAATCGGTTTTGATGGAAAGCATAATATTGAAGATGTTAATATTGAGATGTTTATTATGTTAAAGGTTTAAGATATAACCTCTTGAGTGTTGGAAAAATGAAGGATATAATCTTATGTTTCAAGATGATAGATGTGAGATCAAAAAAGGGTTCAGAACTATAATTTTTGCTAGAAAGAGGGTAGGTGGAAATGTCTATCAGCTCAAGGGTGTTGATGGCCACTGTTTTATGAATCAAATTGATGATAGATGGCTATGGCGTAGGAGAATGTGCCACGAAAATTTTGATAACTTAATTAGAATCAATTTAGTTCATGCAGTGAGAGATCTATCAAGGATTAAACAAAGTCTATCAATGTTGTTTGTAGAGATTATCAATTTAGAAAACAAACTAGAAGTAGTTTCAAGGGAAAAGAACACTTCTACTGGATTGTTGGAATTGGTACACATAGACCTTTGTGATCTGACAAGAGTGAGATTCTTCAAGGTGATAGGTATTTCATGCTTTTTATTGATGATTATTCTAGAATGACATGGGTTACCTTTCTTAGAAAAAATGTGAAGCTCTAGATAGATTCAAAGCATTCAAAGTTATGGTTGAAAATGAGATGGATTTGAAGATCAAATGTTTGAGATTTGATAGAGAATTAACCTCCAATGAATTTAACATGTTTTGTGAGAATCATGGCATAAAATTATCTATCCTTAGGACTCCTCAACAAAATGGAGTGGTTGAAAGGAAAAATAATACTGTTCAAGAAGCCACAAGGACTATGACGAGAGAAGCTAACCTACCAAAACTCTACTAGAGAGAAGCATTACATATTGTTGTTTACATACTTAATAGAGTCCAAGTAAAATCTAACAACACAAAGACTCCTTATGAGTTGTGGTATGGAAGGATCCCTACTGTCATGTACTTTAGAGTGTTTGGAAGAAAATTCTATATTAGAAGAGATGATGAAAACTTTGGAAATTTTGATGCAAGTTCTGATGAAGGTATCTTCCTTGGATATTCTACTAAAAGAAAAGCTCACAAATGTTACAAAAAAAGACTAAGAAGGATTGTTGAAAGTGCAAGTGTCAAGGTTGATGAAGACCTACATAACTTAGTTGTAATAGATGGATATGAGTTAGATGAACTTTCTTGCAAAGAAGAATAAGAAGAAAAAAATAAGAAAAAGAAGTGCAAAATGAAGAGGAAGAAGCTCCAAAAAAGACCCCTAAGTACGTACAGGGAAATCATTCTGAAGAATAGATCATTGGAGACAAAAGAAAAGGCATGTTGACAAGAAGAAGAGCTACTAAAGCAGAGGTAAATCTATGTCTACTTTCTAAAATTGAACCAAAGCCAGTAAGTGAGGCATGCAAAGATGAAAATTGGATGAAGGCAATGGAAGAACTTATGTAGATTGAGAAGAATAAGACTTGGGAACTTATTCCTAGACCTTAAAACAAAATTATTATTGGTACTAAGTGGGTATTCAAAAACAAGCTGAATGAGAATGGAGTAGTAAGAAACAAGGAAAGGATTGTGTGTAAGGGCTATGCAAAAGTTTAAGGAATAGACCTTGAGGAGACATTTTTTCTGGTCACTAGAATGGAAGCGATCAGAATGTTCTTGGAATTTGCAACACATAAGGAATTTAAAGTTTATTAGATGGATGTGAATTCAACTTTCTTGAATGGAGAGTTCGAAGAAGAATTTTACGTGGAACAACCAAAAGGATTTTAGTTGTCAGATTAACCTAATATGGTCTGCAAACTGAAGAAGGCATTGTATGGATTGAAGCAAGCTTCCAGAGCTTGGTATGAAAGGTTGGATATATATTTGATACAACAAGGATTCAATAATGGTATCACAAATAGTAATCTTTACTGTAAAGTTGAGGAAGATAAAATCTTGATAGTGGTTGTGTATGTTGATGACATAATATTTGGAGGCAATGAAAATATGTGCATAAATTTTGTACAAGAGATACAAAAAGAGTTTGAGATATCTATGTTTGGGGAGATGAATTTCTTCCTTGGGCTATAAATCAATCAAATAGATAAAGTCATATTCATTTCACAATAAAATTATGTTAGAGATATGTTGAAGAAGTTTGGAATGGATGAATCCAAACCAGTATGTACGCCTGTGGTTACTGGTTGCAAGCTAAGAAAGGATGATGAATCCCCTAAGGCTAATCAGAGCAAGTATAAATCCAAGATTGGTGGATTGCTATACCTGACTGCTACTAGACTGAATATCATGCATGTAGTTTGTCTTGTGGCTAGATTTCAAGAAAATCCTAAAGAGACACATGTTGCAACAATGAAGAGGATATTTAGATATTTGAAAGGAACTCTAGATTATGACTTGTGGTATACTAAGGATACTAATTCCACATTGAGTTCTTATAAAGATGGAGATTGGGTTGGTTGTGTTGATGATAGGAAAAGTACTAGTGGTGGTGCATTCTTTCTTGGATGTAGATTGGTAACATGGCTTAGTAAGAAAAAATATTATATTTATTTATCTACTGTAGAGGTTGAGTATATTGCAACAACATCTTGTTGCACACAGGTATTATAGATGAGACATACATTGAAGGATATCAAAGTGGTGTATGATGAGCTATTTCTATCTTTTGTTCTAATACTAGTGCAATCAATATTTCAAAGAATCTAGTGATGCATTCAAGAACAGAGCATATAAAAATATACTGAGAGGGGGGTGAATTAGTAGATCACTTAAAAAATATCCCTAAACAATTTTAGCAGATCGATTCCTTTTAATATTTTCACTATTGATTAAAACAACACAAGCAGAGACAAAAACATTCACACACAAAACTTCAGATAACACATGCTATACATGGAAAACCTAAGATGGGAAAAACAATGATGAAAAATGTTGCTAGGATCTACTTGTCCTAATCCAGCCTCACAATCAACTATTTTATTATAATGTTTAAGGGCACCAACCCTAAGGAGACACCAATCCCCTGGTTTTAGGAGCACCCACTCCCTAATCTAAGCACCTACCCAGTTATCTAATGGCACCCACCAATCAAATTTATAATAAGAGTATTACAATTTGTTTTATTGAACACAATTCAATGTTGCAACTCCATTTTCAATTGCTCACACTTTGTTGCAATCTCTACAACACAAATCTCTACTTTTCACTTTCCCTTTTTCTACTCTACACCTCAAATACTAACCCTTTATGATGTTCTACTTTTTTTTTAGGTTTCACTCTATCTAAACATGCACATTCTCTATCCACACCACTACTCTCCCTCTCTCTGACTATTGCATCATATACACCTCTACTCTTAGACAATTTTCTAATTTTCTTCTTTTTGCTTAACCCTACCAAACTACATTTATTTCCTTGAGCTTTGCACCACCATCCAACACATCTAGAAGCTTTTGTTAAGGTTTTCCCACTATCTTCTTCATGAAGCTACCTATTCATTGAGCCACATTCCATTGAATTAAAATTTTAGTTCCTTATATTTTACAAAGTATGGAAATCTACAAAACCCTAACCCTGATATGCATTCAATGCATTTCCTTATTTTATTGATGTAATTTGATCTCTATCACCTTGGCAATCTGTGTTTCCGCCATGAAAATAAAATATTCAATCAACTGGTTGTAGGAATAGGTAGATCATTTAATTGCATCCTCTATTTCAGTTACCAGTTGAAACTCACATTCATATGGACTTAACCATTTGTGATCTTCAAATTGAAACCCGGACCATCGATCTCTTGTCTTCATGCCATGATCCTCTAGCTCTCCTTTCATCTCGACATCTTTAAAACATGATCGTCAAATTGATTCTCTTTAAATAACCACCATTGATCTTATTCACCTTGTATTCATGGCCATCACATTCAATTAATGTATCACTACTTTACATTGGGTGTCAACATCCATTTTCATGATATGAAGAGGTGTAGTGATATTCGTTCAATCACATTCACTCAATATCGATTGTTAACTCCACAGAACTTCCTCCTTTCCTATCACAAATTCATTTACAAGAAAAGAAGGATTTATGCAATGCAATAGAGCTTTTCCACATGTACTGGCTATTATCACATTCCAATAACTCTTGTTGTTCATCGTTCATCACTCAAATGCTTCAGCCAATGAACATATAAATCATGATGTGAACACATGTGATGCAATCACGACACTCCACCTATATTTGAGTCCACATGTCACAAGCATGCCATATCATAGGGCTGAGCTAGGGACCCACTGAGTCTTCAATAAGACAGTGCGTAGCTACCACCTATAATCATTAATGCCATCTTTCATTACCTCTCATTCATCAATGCTTCCCTTGATGTTATTTTATTCATAACAGTGATGTAAAAAAATGAGACAATGCAATCATTCATTACCACCTATCCACTAGGACACTTGTCCACCTTATCACTCCATCTCACATATAGACTGGGGGACCCACCATTTCCCTTTCATTGCACATCACTATTCTTCCTTTACCATTCAATTTACAACAATGATGTGAATTGAGTGTGTGATGCAATCACTAGCCTCCACCTATCTTCACACACACATGTTATGAGCCCGCCATATCACAGATCCAAATTGGGACCACTGAATATTCAGTAGGATAGTAGGAAACAACCACGTGTCCACTACTAATGTCACATCCTACTTTCATCACTCATTGCATAAATAATAACTCTTGGCTTCACAACAGTGATTTGAAGCAAGGGTGCGATATCCTACCATGTTTCACTAATGATATCACCTTCCATTAGCTTAGCCAGTCACCATATTGGTCCCACATTACACGTGTCCTCAACTTTCTATATAGTGGGGCCATATGAGGACCCCATGACATGCTCCGTAGGATAGTAGAGACTGTCTGATCAATAAGGTTGATCAACTGCATTTGATCAACCTTCATCATATATGGCCAAAAGCACTTGCTAAGATGACCTTCAAAATGTGATGTGAAGACATCACATGATATCCATTGGATCACCATCACTTAATCTCCACTATTTATTGATATCATGCAAACACACTTGCTAGTGAGCATACAAATCATGATGCAAAGGATTAAGGTGATAACCGTCCAATCTTCAACCATGAATGTGCACTGATAGATCTTCATCGTGGGCACACCACACATCATGGTTAGGGCTTGGTCATGAGAATGCAAACAATGATGTGAAGGGTATGTGTGATGCACACAAACCATCAACCTGAAGTGCTAGGACAAGGGGGCCAATCACTCAATGAACTCAATTACTAAAGTAATAACTTAAGTAACCAGTAATTTCCTATACATAATCAACACCAAAATATAACATTTTTCAAACGCCATGATTATAAGTTTTAGGGTTTAATTTTTAAACCCTAGTTTAGGCTGATAGCATAAATAAAGCATTCCAGAGCATATTTGACCTCTTTTGATCATGCAAATTGATCATGCGAACCAGACTAATCGACTCCTCTTGAAAAACCCATGTTGAATTCATAGTTAGATTCCTCCACAAAACTCTAGAAGTGACTTCTGCAACAATATAGCAATATTGCATGACAACATTGAAAATTTACAAAAATTACAAAACATGCTCCTTTCTTCATCAACCTTCACCAATTCTTTTGGAACTAGATCCATTTCACCTCTAATCTCTCCTTTGACATCAATAACAAGAAAATTTCAAACAATCTCCTCCTTTGTCATTGATGGAAAAACCAAATGCTTAACACTAACTAACTTGCTTTATAACAACTCCAAATGCTTTGTACTTATTAATGATAATTTGCACACTCTCTCCCTCTTTGACATCAATGGAAAAGGGTCACTTCAGGACACCATGCTTCTACAATTTTTACTCCTTCTTAGCAATGGAAAATGGAATTTTCTCCCCCTTTGAATGATACCAACTAGTACCGATTTGTGCTCTCCTCTTTGACCTTAATGGAAAAACTAAATGCTCAAAAATTACTGATAACAAATTGATATGCCACTGCATGATTTATACCAAATATAACATTGGTCTGATACCAATAGCAGCTCCCCCTTGGACATTGCTCCATTTTCTACTCCTTGTGAATATTCCCCCCCATTGACAAGAAATTTCAAAGAGAGAGGATTCTTGAATCTACAACCAACAAGTCATTAGAAATTTGTAAAACCAATTTTACCTAACTTGATCTATCCTTTCATTTCTAGGGATGAATGAGATATTAATGAGGCTCCACTTGGACTCATGCCCTATCACTAAGGATTAGTGATATAAGGTAGGAGCAACCACTTTTGGTGCTCCCTGCTAACCTTTCACTTTCCACACTTTATTAGGCTTCCTCTCTCTCTTTTCAGTCATCTTCTTAGGAACATGTGAACCTTTTTTCACTTTAGAGGACATAATTCTCTTCTTTTTTCTCTATGCTATTGGTCTTACATAATTTTTTTCTATAATTCTTAGCTATGTGACTAAAATTGTTACAATTGTAGCACATTACATTCATGTTTACTATAGGAGAAAATGAATTCCTATTCATATATTTTGTGCTCCTTCTAGGTGTAGCCCTACACTCTCTAACCCTATGACCAAATTGATTACAAGTATAATAGTAACCATAAAAACATGATGAATACTTGATCATAATATCTTTATGTGCAGGATGAGGTGGTATCCTTTGATTTGGATTCTTGACATATCTCACCCTTGTGGAACCGTCTACATCAGGTCCCTTTGTATGTTGCTTTTTCTTCAAGTATTTAGGGATTCATTTATCTTCTTATTTGTTGTTATTTTCTTCATCTGGCTTCTTCATCTCAGCAACATTCTTATCTATTTTATCATTCTTTGTGCAACACTTTTCTTCTGCTTTAAAATTATCATATAATTTAGAAGTTGCATTCTTGGTTAGACTTTTACCTTTTTCAAAACCAAGGCCATAATTTTATTTTGATTGCTTTTGTGAGTTAATCAACTCATCTAATATTTTTGAGCCACCTTTTAGCATCAGGCCTCTATTAATCTGCTCCTTGGCATTTTCAAAATCTTTTCTTAGGGCCACTATTTCTTTCTCCAGCTTTATGCACCCATATGATTTAGAGTATAGTTTAGAATTAACTACTTCTTTTATCCTTTTAGCTTCTTTTGCTTGTATCTTCAAGCTAACTATTGTTTGATTAGATTCTTCAAGAATCATAGTTAGCTTATCAATCTCCTTTTTTGCATGCATCCTCTAATGCTTATTCCCCTTTTTCAGATTATCAATCTCCTCTTTTAGGCTATCAATCTCATCCAAAGCACAAGTGAGTTCAAATTCTAGTTCCACTTCTCCTTCTTCTTCGCCAGAGGTTTCAACATCTTTTTCTTCATCATGGTTTTTAGTCTTACCATTTTCTTGAACTATAGAGCCTTTTTTCCATGAACAAGGATTCATTTCCCTTAGCCATCAAGGCATAGTCATATCCATCATTTGAGCTGCCACTAACATAAAAAAAACCCACTTTCTTCTCTTATCTACAAATTCTTCTTGTCCCTCTTTTTATTATCCTCTTCTTGGTCAGAGTTCTCCTTTTCTCTATAAGGGAATTTAGCAGAAAAATGACCTATTCTACCAAAGTTAAAAAATTTAATGGGTATCTTACCTTTGTATTTCCTAGAGCCTCTTCTCAATCTTCTGATGAAATCAACTTCCTCTTCATTAGTTTTCTTAGATCTAGATGTAGATGCTTCTACCATCTCCCTTCTAGTTGCAACTTCTCGCATGGTTGTATCAACAATCTTCTCATCTTTACTCAACTTTAGACTTTCAAAATTGCCTCTACATGTTTGAATCTTGCCTTTCTCCTCATTTTCGTCACCTTCATACATCCTCTTCAACTTGTTCCAAACATCATGTGTAGTTTGATTGTGCATAACTTTGAAAAACACTGAACTTGAAAACCCACAAAGAATAACATCATTTTCCTTAGCATTGTCCTCATATTCCTTCTTTACAGCCTGATCAATAAGAGTTGTAGCAATGATTGCATATCCATTTACAACTAACATCCACACATCAAACCCTAAAGATCCCAAATATGCCTTCATCATAATAATCCAGAAGGTATAATTTTATCCATCAAAATGAGTTGCCTCGTATGTAGATAACCCTCCTTGACTAGCCATTTTGTGTTCAATTATCTAGGATCTACTTGAGTTGATTAAGCTTCTTCTATGGGAACTAGGGATTTGATACCAATTGTTGGAACAAAACAATTTATTGAGAGGGGGGTGAATCAATAGATCACTTAAAAACTAGCCCTAAATACTTTTAGTAGATTGATTCATTTTAATCTTTTTAGTGCTGATTAAAACAACAAAAGAAGAGATAAAAACATTCACACATAAAGTGTCACATAACAAATGATATACGTGGAAAACCCAAGATGGGAAAAAACATGGTGAGAAATGTTGCTAGGATCTACTTGTGCTAATACAGCCTCACAATCAATTTTTTTGTTACAATGTTTAAGGGCCCCAACCCTAAGGAGATACTAATCCCCTGGTTTTAGGAACACCCACTCCAAAGAAGCACCCACTCCTTAATCTAAGCACCTACCCAGTTATATGATGGCACCCACCAATCAAATTTACAAAAACAGTATTACATTTTTTTCTATTAAACACAATTCAATGTTGCAACTCTATTTACAATTGCTCACACTTTGTTGCAATCTCTATAGCACAAATCTTTGCTATGTACTTTCCCTTTTTATGCTCTACACCTCAAATGTGAACCCTTGATGATGTTCTAATTTTTGTTTGGGTTTCACTCTATCTCAACATGTTCATTCTATGTCTGTTGCACTACTCTCCCTCTCTTTGACTATTGCATCATACACACCTCTACACTTAGACAATTTTCAAATTGTCTTCTTTTTTCTTGACCCTATTGAACTACATTTATTGCCTTGAGCTTTGCACCACTGTCCAACACATCTAGAAGTTGTTGTTAATTTTTTCTTGCTATCTTATTTAGGAAGCTACCTATTCATTGAGCCACATGTCATCGAACTCAAATTCTAGTTCATTAGATTTTATAAAGTATGGTGATTTGTAAAACCCTAACCCTAACATGCATTAAATGTATTTCCTTGTTTTATCAATCTTATTTGATCTCTATTTCCTTGGCGATCTATGCCACCACCCTATAAATCAAATCTTCAATCAACTGGTCGCAGGAGAAGGAAGATCATTTAATTTCATCCTCTGAGTCAGTTACCAATAGAAACCCACGTTCATATGGACTTAGCCATTTGTGATCTTCAAGTTCAAACATGGACCATCAATCTCTAGCTCTTTACACCATGATCCTATGGATCTCTTTTCATCTCAACATATTTAAAACATGATCATCAGATTAATTCTCTTTAAATAACAACCATTGATCTTATTCACCTTGTATTCATGGCCATCAATTTCACTCAGTGTATCACTACTTTACATTGGGTATTGACATCCATTTATGTGATGTGAAGAGGTGAAATGATATCTATCTGATCAAATTCACTCAATCTCCATTGTTGACTCCACAATAGTTCCTATTTTCCTATCACAACTTTGTTTATGGGAAAAGAAGGATTTATGTGATGCAATAGAGCTTTGCCACCTATCTTGGTTATTGTCATATTCCACTAGCTCTTGTTCATTTCTCATCTATCAAATTCTTCAACCGGTGAACATATAAATCATGATGTGAAGAACACATGTGATGCAATCATAACACTCCACCTATCTTTGATTCCATGTGTCACAAGCATGCCATACCGCAAGGCTGAGCCAAGGACCCACTGAGTCTTCAACGAGATAGTGCACAACTACCACTTATAACCGCTGATGTCATCTTCCATTATCTCTCATCCATTGCTACTTACCTCAATGTTGGTTTATTCACAACAACAATGTGAAAAAATGAGGTGATACAATTGTTCATTGCCACTTGTCCACTAGGATACTTGTCCACCTTATCACTCCATCCCACATATAGATTAGGGGACCCACAATTTCCTTTTTATCACACATCACTATTCTTCCTTTATCGTTCAATTTATAATAGTGATGTGAATTGAGTGTGTGATGCAATCACTGGCCTCCACCTTTCTTCACACACACATTTCATGAGCCTTCCATATCACAAAGCCAAATTGGGACCCACTAAATCTTTTGCAGGATAGAAAGCAATAGCCACCTATCTACTGATGATGTCACATTCCACTTCCATCACTCATTGTGCAAAGTATAACTCCTAGCTTCACAACAATGATATGAAGCATGGGTGTGATATCCTACCATGTGTCACTGATGACATCACCTTCCATTAGCTGAGCCAGTCACCATAATGGTCCCACATTACATGTATCCTTAGTCCACTATACTATAGGGCCATACAAAGACCCCACCACATGCTCCACGGGATAGTGAGGACTATTCAATCAACAAGGTTGATTGCTGCCATTGATCAACCTTCATCGCATATCACCAAAAGCACTTGTTGAGTTGACCTCCAAAATGTGATGTGAAGACATCACACGATATCCATTGGATCACCATCACTTAATCTTCATCTTTTATTGCATATCACACAAACACACTTTCCAGTGAACATACAAATCATGATGTGAAGGATTAAGGTGATAGCCATTTGATCTTTAACCATGAACATGCATTGACTGATCTTCATCATGGGCACACCACACATCGTGGTTATGGGTTTGTCATGAGAATGTAAAAAATGATGTGAAGGGTTTGTGTGATGCACACAAACCATCAATCTAAAGTGCTAGGACAAGGAGGCTAGTCACTCAATGAACTCAATGAATTATGTAATAACTTAAGTAACCGCCAACTACTTATACATAGTCAACACCAAACTATAACATTTTTCAAACTACATGACTGTAAGTTTTAGGGTTCAACTGTAAAACCCTAGTTTAGAACAAGAGCATAAATAAAGCATTCCATAGCATATTTGACTTCTTTTAATCATGCAGACCAAACCAATTAACTCCTCTCGAAAAACCCATATCAAATATGTAGTCAGATTTCTCTACAAACCTCCAAAAGTGACTTTTGCAACAACATAGCAATATTGCATGACAAAATTGCAACT
This sequence comes from Sequoia sempervirens, assembly GCA_007258455.2. Lineage (NCBI taxonomy): Eukaryota > Viridiplantae > Streptophyta > Pinopsida > Cupressales > Cupressaceae > Sequoia > Sequoia sempervirens. The sequence goes on from VDFB02012141.1 coordinate 22,427, forward strand.
TTTTGAGCAACTTTGTAGCAATTTCAAAACATGCTCCTTTCTTCATTAACCTTCACCAATTCTTCTGAAACCAGATCCATTTCACCTCTGATCTCTCCTTTGACATCAATGATGACCAAATTGCCAACAATGTAAAGGTTGAATATGTACCTACAAAGGATCAGATTACTGACATATGTACCAAGGCTCTTCTTAAGGATACTTTTGAGTATCTTTGGGAGAAGTTGGGGTTTATTGACCTTCCTTTGATCTAGATGCATATGTAGATGCATCAGTACAGTGGATCTATAGATTCATTATTTTTTTGCAATGATGTTGGTGGCTACCTCTTAATGGGAGTAGGTAGTGAAATTGTTGCAACATTTGTCATGGTGCAGAGTTTGCTAAGTTGATTGGTGTGTACTCCTAAGGGGGAGTATTCAAAGCATTTGTAACTATCTTGGTTCTATTTCAAAGGGGGAGAACAATGCAAAAATATTTTATCCTTTATCATTGATGTCCAAGGGGGAGGGAGAGAATAGTCATGTGAAAAATTGTGTTTATACAAAGGGAGAATAAAGAAAGTATCAAAGGGGGAGAGAGTGCAATGAGTTAGTTGTGCAATGCGGAGAAAAGAGAAAAGGAAATAGGTATGCTTAAATTTGTATGTTGTCTTTGATGGTTTTTCACATCACTTGTTTCCATCAATGAAAAAGGGGAGATTATTGCAAGTATGAAGGTGTTGTCATTGATGTCAACAAGCTTGTGTTTTCATTAATGATAGTTGTGCAGTGGTTGAGAAGAGATTGATGATTTGATTAGTTATATTATTTTGTCATCTATTAAGTTGATAATGTTAACCTCTGGTGTTTCTTTGAAAAGCTTCTATTTATGGTTTAGATGTTGAGGATATTGAGAAAATTGATAAAATAAGGAAACAAGGTGTTGTAGAGGTGTTTTGGTTTCACTTCACATTTCTTCTAGGTTGAAGATATATTTATGTGGTTTAAAGGTGTTTAGAGTTTCTATATCCAAAATTTTGGCTTCTGGATTGACAGTCAGAGGAAGTTATGTTCACCAGTGTGTGAACTAGTTTTTGTAGTGTTGCTTACAGTGGTGTCTAGGAGAAATGTATTTTCTCTATTTTTCTCTATAGTTGCTCTTCGGGTCTTGTTATTTTGAAGGTATGTTGATGGTGTTGATCTCTTGCTTGTGTCAAGAATATTTTTGGTTTGGTACTCGAGAAGTTGAATTTTAGAGTTGCAGTGTTTGGCAGTGTAGTCTGAGTGTACAAATTGTATACATTCTGAAGGTGTGAGTTATTGCGAAGGAGTTTGATGGATTTCAAGAGGATAGAGGAATATTCTAGATCATGATGAAGAATGGTATGTGGTTTGCAAGTTGTCCTTAGATTTGACGAAGCGTGTAATTCAAAGTTTAATGGTGTTTGCACAGGTAATGACTGACCTAGTGTTTACACTACATTCAAAGATGATCAAACATTAATGAAGTTGTAGCATGGCATGTGAGAGTTGATTTGGGTCACAGTTAAGTTTTATTTTGGTCCACTTTCATTCTTATCCATCATAGGAATGCTTAGTGCTGACCTATTTTGAATTTGTAGAGTGTAAAGTGAGTGTAGTTGACCTGAATAAGTTTTCCAAGTTACATATAGTATAAATGCAAGGTGAATTGATGTGAGATGAAGAGTGGAATAGAGTTGAGTGTTGTGATGCGAAAATAAGTGCAAAAGTGTGAATTTTAGTGCAAAATTTAATGCAAGATTGTTGAATGCAGTGATATGAGGATTCTTGATCTATTGAAGGTTGCTAGTGTTGTTAGAGCTGTTGTGGTGGAATCTTTGTTGCATTGAGATTGTGTTCTCTATGTAACATTGTATCTTCTTTTCTTCTTTCTATTTTGACAATGAGCCTAGGCTATGAGCCTTTCTAGGAAGTGTGTCTTATTTTGGAAGTGATCCTCCTTGTACCAATTTTGCAATTACTTATATTGTGAGCTAATCCTCACCGTGGTTTTTCGCTTCTAAGGTTTTCCACATAAATATGGTGTTCTCTTGTGTATGGTGTTGGTTGTTTCAGTTTCTGTTATCTACTTTTCATGTTCAAATATTATAACAGATTAAGGGTTTAATGAATGCATGTGGATCTAGTTACCATTGAGGGTTTTAATGTTATAATTTGATACAACTGATTCAATCCCTCTTAGTTGTCATGTTCATTTAATAGATTGGATGTTGAGTATGTATATTCTCTGAAGAGAAGACCTCGACTATAACAAAAAGAATATCATCTAGGATATGCATTGAATTCCAGAGGTGTGAGATACAATAGAGAAAGGGGAAAGATAAGTGCAAAGTAGAGAAATGAGTTACTAAGTGAACATCAATCAAGAATGTGTAGATTGTAGAGAAGAGAAGAGAAGAGAAGAGAAGAGAAGAGAAGAGAAGAGAAGAGTAGAGATATGATTTGTTGAGTTAGTAACAATAGAGAGAATGCTTGCATAGATGCAAAGAAAAAATGAGAAGTTTTAGAAAATGTTTGCAACATTGAATTGGATTCATTTGAATCATTTGTAATTTGGAGTTGTAGCTCCATAAATATTAAATTATACATCTGATTGGTTGGTGCCATCAGATAGATGAGTTGGTGTTCTGTGTGGGGAGTGGGTGCTTCCTTGGAGTTTGTGCTCCTAAATCAGGGGATTGGTGTCTCCTTAGGTTTGGTTCCCTTAAACATTGTAACCGGTTAGGTTCTATTATGAGGCTCGATTAGGATAGTAGATCCTAGTAGCTATTCTCATTATGGATTTTCCCATATTAGGTTTTCCACATATATCTGGTGTTATGATTATTTGTGTGTGATCTCTCTGCATATGCCTTTTTATTGGTTTACAAGTATTAAAGAAATAGTCTAAATTGATCTACTAATTCACTTTGCTCTCAGTAGATAGTTGTGTTCCAACAATTGGTATAAGAGCCTTGGTTCATTTGAAGAAGCTTAATTAGCTTAGGTAGATCTTGGATAGAGAACACAAGATGGCTAGTCAATAAGGTTCATCTCCAAACAAAGAACATCCCTTTGATGGATCAAACTATGCATTCTAGAGCATCAAAATTGAATTGTACCTATCCTCATTATGGTTTGACTTATGGATGTCATTTGTGAAGGGATATCAAATTCCTACTACTCCTACTAATTAAACTAGAAATAAAGAATATAAGAATAATGCTAAGGAAAAGAATGATATTCTATAAAGTGCGGAAAACTCACATACTAAATATAGTACTCCAAAGCAAAGCATATCCCCAATAAGGAAAGTGATATAAATATATTAAATAAAATATCTATAAATGCTCTAAGGAAAGTTACAATAATGAATTATAGTCTCATACACCAATAGGGTGTTACATTACATCTGTTTCAATGTTACAAGTTCAAGTTTTACATCAATACATCAAATACATCTGTGAAGGTAATCATACATTTATAGATTGGCTAAGCAAGCCATACAAGTATAATACAAAGAAGTATATCCATATAATAAAAGAATCGCTATCCTCAACTGCCATGACTCTATTGGTCTTCCACAAGCCGAGGCCAAGAGTGAGGTTAAGGCACGTTTTCCACCCAACCACGAAGTACTGAACTTCCTCGGGTTTCTTTCTAACATGAAGAAAGCACTGACCTTGCACGAGGATCTTATCAACGTGGAATAGTATAAGTAGGAGGGAATCTCTCAATCCATGCCTGATACCTATATGAAATTCCTAAACTAGAATAACATAATGCTTGTATATAGGACGTGGAAGAGACATATATTAATAAAATCTAGGCTTTTCAAACTATCTATTTCATTGGTATAGTAGCTTGGCCAAGCAATAATAATAAAGTGGTAATTTAGAAAAGGTAAATTACTATCTCTAGGAGCCCACATTTGGCATCATGTCCCAGAAGTAATTCCATAAAAATAATAAATAAAGCATCTCATAAATTTTCTTAAGTTTTAAACATTCTCTAACTAAGGAGTTCTTTTGACAACACACATTTTACTCCAAAGTTCATTATATGGATTTGCATGTCCTTCTATATTACAAATTCAATGAAATGATAACAATTATAAGGAAAATAAGTTGTTTATATCTAATTATTCATCCAACAATTAACTCAATTCAATCAATTACTCTAAGTGAAAATTGAAAATATGTGTATAAATTTATCCTTCTATTTGCATACAAAATTTCTAATAATCAATTCCCAATTTAAATGGTTTAATTCTAAAAATACAAAGTTATACTTAGACATTCAAAATGAGTACCTTCTAAATTAGATATAATATATGTATTCATTTTAGTAAATAAATTTGGCTCATACACATGTATGTATATATACATATAAATATATGTATATATATACACAAAATAATCCCGTAGCTAAAATAATTCACAATTTACATTTTTCAATAGAAATAGGTTAACTGATCAAAATAAGGATCTTATACAACAATTGGTACTGTTAAATAAATAATTATATATATATATATATTAACAAACACAAATATTTTTGTTTAAGAAAATTGCACCCATCAACCCTTTTTTTCAAGGTCTAATTGCTAAATGTAGTGAACTTCAATCAAATGGTGGTGAGGATAGGAGGGAAATGACCTCCTTAAGAGAGCAGATGTTGTAACAAGGAGAAAATAAATCTGCTAACATATATATTTAAAACGGAAATTTCTCTTCGAACATATAAATTCATCACAATGATTTTTGATGGTTTTAGATTTCAATGTATTATCCAACAAAGGTTTAAGACTGATAAATAAGTTCTAATTGCAATATGCATACAAATTCATTTGAATGGAAGTGAGAGGAGAAGGGGCGACAACCTCAAGTGGAGAGCGTTGCTTGTGGAAGGTAGCGACCCTTTCACAGGCCGTGGCCTGTGGGTAGGGCGCAACCCTTCCATAGGCCACGACCTATAGGAAAGGCACTGCCCTTCCACAGGAAACCTTCCCTCAACCATAAGCTGAAAATAAAATCATTAATTGTTTTAAAAATATATTTCTTTAAAATTCCTTTCAAATAAACTCCAATACACATCGATTCAGAGCATTAAAATGATTTCAATTTCTATATGATTTCCAAATGAAATTGTTTCTGCTCAGCATAATATGTAAATAATATTATTTTACTCATTACTAACATATATACCATTTACACATATAAATATATGTATATATATTTATATATATACATATATAAAGATATACAGCTTTGATATTTAATCTATCATCTAGAAAATAAAATATTTTATCATCAAACACATCAACAATCTTGGAATGGAAATAATCAATTTAGTTTCAGAAATGAATTTATCCTTTCACCCAAAATGAAGATTATTCCAAACATTTGTTCTCACAAACAAAGGTTTTATCATAAAAGAAATTGCACAAAAATCTGGTTAAATGCTATCCTATTTTGGCTCTTTTCTTGTTCTTCTCTCTTTTACACCATTCTTCTACTTTCCCAATTTCCCTACTCTACTATGCCTATTTCAGTATTGTTTTGTCGATTGAAATTTGAGAAAAATGAATCTATTATTTAGAATGAATCTTCTGTGTTGAAAGAATAAGAGATTATTCCCCTTTTTATTGTTTTCTCTCTTTTTTCCATCTTTGTTTTGCTTTGTGTTTTTTTGTTTTGTTTTCTAAATTTAACTTCTTTTCTTCAATTTTTCTAATTTTCTAATTTTTTCAATCTCACTAATTTTTTTTGAAAATATTTCTTTCTTTTCCAAGATTTATTGCAAATTTATCAATAAAACTATTTTTTAAAAGAAAACATGATTTATTTGCCATGCATCACAATTATCCATAAGATAATAAACAAATATCATTCAATCTTCAAATGAAATCAATTATTAAAATAAAATAAAATTAATTCTTTTATTTTCTAAGTGCATCTAATTTCTACCACCAATTAATTAAATAAACAAATATAAATTAAGAACAATATAAAATAATTAACTAAATAAAATTCTAAATGTAACTATATGTTTATTAAGTGTTTTTGTGTGTGAGAGAGACCATTCCATCTTAACCTTGCAAGGTAGCTAGCCTCATCTACCTTAACCACACCCTTGGTCTTCAACAACCTACAACTCATGAAAACTTAGGCACCCATTAATAGATTAGTGTCCAAAAATAAATCAAAGCAATATAATTCATCATTCCAAAATAACATTTTCTATATTGCATCTTTTTGGAATAAAATAATATTCATTGCATTTCATCTTTTTCCAAAATAGAATAATCATTTACTTATCTCATCTTTCAAAATAGCATAATATTTATTCTACCACACACAATCATTCATATATAAGTTCCACATAAAGTAAATTCAAGTATCATCAAATTCTGAGATGTGACATATTCTGTGTGGGTTTTCAAATTCAGAATTTTTCAAAGTTATGCATTGTCAAATTGCACATGATGTTTGGGACAAGCTAAAGAACATCTATGAAGGTAATGATAAAGTAAAGCAAGCAAAGCTACAAACTTCCAAAAGTAAGATTTAAAGTCTCAAGATGGGTGAAGAAGAAGAGATTGCAAATTATCTTCTCAAAGTTGATGAATAGTGAATGCTATCAGAGGCCTTGGAGAAGAGAAGAAGGATTAATTCATTGTCAAAAAGGTTTTAAGATCCTTACCCTCAAGACATGATTCTAAGATTTTTGCAATAGAGAAAGCTAAAGATTTAGATAAAATCATTTTTGATGAGTTACATGGAACCTGTTGGCATATGGCCTCTAATGTTGTCATTGATGGCAATTGAAGTCATCCCCATGGTCCACAGTTCAGTATCTAGTCATACTAATAGATGAAGTGGAATACTGTGTATTATCGACAGATTACTTGTGGAATAGGGTATCTAGTTAGATAGCTTCACTGGATCATCATTTTGTGTTGTGGATCTCTGGAATTGCTTTTTGAGCACGTGGATCTTCTTATCATTGATTTTTGTGGTGTTACATTAGTTGCAATATGAGTTTGGAGGTCTGGTAGGATAATTTCTATTTATTTGTTTCTTGTAGTCGACTCAGTGAATGTGGGGTGATGTGGATGTGTTAAGTGAAATAATTTAAGATGTTTTTATGTTCAAATGATTAATTTTGGGACCTAGCTATGGACTAGCTGACTTGTTTGGATACACATCAAATTGTTCATGTTATTGGGCCGACAAATTGTAAATATTCTTAAGTTTTATTGAGCCAAATTGTATTGATTAAATCCCTAGTCATGGATATATTTAGAGGATCGATTACATCATTTTGAAGAACGAAGGTGTATTGGTGTATGTTGCAAATATCTAAGGAGAATTTGAGTGATATCATGTGCAGTTTCACTTGTGCATAAAGAGTTTGTGTACAAACTTGAGCAAAGTAGAGCAAAAGTTTGATATCAATCAAAAGGACAATAGTTTGTCATCAGAGCTTAACCAGAACTATAATCAAGCATAGGTAGATGCTATCTAATCAGTTCATTTTCTTTTGGATCTTTTCCAAAACTTTGTAAGGGCAGTAAGCCCATCCTCTTGAGTAGTGAGCTCTAGGAAGTGAGCCTAAATGGAAGTGCATTCCCATTTTGTAATATTTCTTTCGGGTATACTCAAAACTTATTGTGGATTTTCCATCCACTGTGATTTTTCCCCTAACAGGGTTTCCACATAAAAATATGTGTTATGGTTGTGTGGTTTCTTGCTTTCCTTTTCTACATATTATTTTTGATTAAATGTTCTAAGTGAATTGAAGGTCAGAATAATAAAGTTAATTTTTGCACAACACTGATTCACCCCCCTCTTAGTGTTGCTTATTTCTAACAATTGGTATCAAAGCAGGTTCCTCAAAAGAAGTCTAACAGCTTGGGGAGATCTTGGAAAGTGTTCTCAATGGATACAAGCAGTCTTCAACAACAACTTATGGTGGCCTTGGATGATCTTGACTAGTCAAAATATGAGATCTGGGAATTGCAAGAAAATCTTGAGAATGCAGAAAAATTCATCCAGTCATTGAAAGAAAAGATCAATGAATCGAGGGAGAAAAGAAAGGAACTATGTGGTCAGCTCAAATAGAAGAACAAAGGTATGGATGATGAACAACATAGTTTGGCTCTAAAGGAGAAAAAAAAAGAATGTGAAAAGTTTTCCAAGGAAAATGTTGGGTTGAAGCGAGAAATGGAATCCACCATGATGAGAATGACCAAGGAGCTTGAGGACAAAAAGAAGAATGAAGAAAAGCTTGCACAGTCCTTGAAAGAAAAGTCTAAACAATGTAGCCAACTAGATAATGAATTGGAGCAATCCAAGAACAATGAAGAGATGCTTGAAAAGTAGCTTGATGACCTCAAAGATGAACTCATTGTTGCAAATGAGTATAAGGAGAAGTTCAAAGCAAGCTTAGCCAAAATTGATGAACTAATCAAGGGATAGAGGACTAATGGTGATAGACAAGGTCTTGGATATGAAGAAGGAGAAAGATCTGGATCTAGACAAAGGAGCTTTGGACAAAGGAATTTTGGACAAGGAAAATTCAGACAAGGAAATAAGATGAATGGACCCAGAAGAAATCCGGTAAGGCAACCTAATGCTCAAACATTTAATGGCTATTGTTATTCCTGCAACAAATTTGGTCATATGGCTTCTCAGTGTAGGAGTAGGGAAAACACAAGTAAACCATCATTCTCAGGTTAGTGTTTTAATTGTTATAAGTAAGGTCATAAGTCAAGTGAATGTAGAATTGAGATGCATAACTTTCATAGAAATGTTAGATGTTATGCATTCAATAGATTTGGACATATTGCTAACTAATGCAGATCAAGACAAAGTCAGTGGAACAGTTGGCCTGGATAGAGAAGTGTTGTGTGCTATAGTTGCAACAAATTTTGTGACAATTCTAGATTTTGTTGGAACAAAAGAGGTCTGGTAAAAAAAAAAATCCAACCAGATGTTAAAGGAAAAAGGAAAGTCACTACTAATGAGATCAAGAAGAAAATATAGAAGAAATGGGTCAAAAAGAATCCCTCTGTAGAAGGAAATGGATTCACACCAGAAGCCACTTCTAGTAACACCTCGAGAAATTAATTTTAGGTCTCTGGCGTAGGGAAAGCTGTCAAGAAAAATCCTAAACCCCCTACAAGTGATTGGTACTAGAATTTGGATGATTTCAGTAGGAAATTCGATACTTCCCAGACATTTTGAATTGAATCTAAGGCGTTAGTGAATAATTTTGGAGATCCTCATAAGAATTATTTGCCCCGAAACATAAAGGACATAAAATCGGTCGAGTTAGGGCAAGGGCATTTATTGAAAAAGTAAGGAGTTAGGTTCGAGGACAATAAAAGAATGGTTTCCATCCTAATTTGTCACATTGCATTCGAGGAAAGAGGTTTGAAGAGATTTGAAGTGGTCATTTCCAAATTGAGAGAGATTCAAGCATAGAGGAGAGAATCTGCAATCAAATTATGTTTCGTCTCCAAAAGGTATTTATTGCAAAACCTTATAAATTTGTGTGCTTGCAATTATGTCTGCTCCTTTGTTGGTCAAAATTAAGGATAGGACATGTCCAAAATTCAAATGGAATATGTATAAGTCTGTAGATATAGAGCCCTTAGGTGCATTTTCATCGGTGTCGTATGGAGTTCTGCACATTGAATATATTAGGGCATATGTGCATGCAAATATCGAAGATTTGGGTAGTTCACAGTTATTGGAATTATATTCTCATCACGTAGTTCTAGAAGACTTCACTGTGAAACTAGAATTCAAAACCCTAGAAGACAAGAAATTTGCGCAATTCACGAAATTTCCAATATTTGAAGAAGATAAGTGGGTTCTATATATACTAAGTTGTGTCCATGATGAGTTCATGTGGCTGGAAGTACCATTGAAAATCTCCAAGGAGGCTATTTGTGCAATTACAAGCTTAAATTCCATTGATAGACTTCCAGTTTTGAAGTCTGTGAAGAATGATGAGGTTACTAGAGTGACTGGCTCAATTGGGACAAAAGGGCAATGACAATAGATGATATTGTTGAAATGGATGTGAAATTTGCATCTATGGTTATAGGTTACAAGATTTACCACTCAAGCTAGGAGAATTCTGTATCCGACACAACCATTTATGTAGCATATGAAATGATCAAACAAAATGCAGATTATGATCTATGTGAATTGCTCAGAGTTCAACTATTGGAGAATCTGAGAAAAATCAAGAAGGACAAGAAGAATGTATTCAAGTTCGGAAACCTATTGATCTATCTGTATTTTTACTTCTCAGGTGAGGTACCAGGAGTTGGTAAAGTTCAATGGTGCAATGATGTGCCAGTAGCTGTTCAGATCTGGGATAAGTTATGTGGTCTTGGTGATCGACAGATCCGCAACACAATTCTATGGGGACACTTTAAAAAATTTCAAAGCTTGATGCATGCTAGAGAGAGAATTCCTATTGTTGTAGTGGAACAGTATAAAGACACTATATGCTTCATGATAGACATTGATCAGTGTCATATGGAAGCTGTTGATCCTAGAACAGTTTGGATCATGCCTATGGGATATGAATTTGATGAAAAAATTCTAAGGATGTATGCAAAACACTTGCTAAATTCCCCACTTGATCAAAGAGAAGAAAGTTTTGATACTTATGCAGAGAAAAGCTTACAAGTTCATTCAGAATTGAGAAAGCCCATGTCAATTAGAAAGGTAAGAAAAGAGACAAAAGCTTTTGCAGAGAGTATGGGTCTTCCAGTGGAAAAACTGAAAAAAATTAGAAGGCAAAGAGATGAAGCTGGAGCAGCTAAGAAGAAAGAAAAGGGAGAATCAACTAGTCCGGGAAAATCTTATGTTAACACTAGATCTACTAGGAGTTCCCCTACAACACAGTCAAATCAAGCTGAAGCCTCCATAAGAAGAAAGAAGAACAAAAGATCAAGAACTTACAAAGTTGTATTTGCAAATGAAGAGGAAGAAATAGACCTAGTAGAAGTAGTAAGAGAGATAAAGGCTATTAGGACTCATGCTGTCAAACTGGACAAGAGAAAACCTTCTAGAAAAGGTGAAGAAGCAAAGAAAAAGGCCAAAGTTGACAAGCCAAGTATGTCTATGGAGGAAGTTGAGAATGTAGTAGTAAATGATGGGAATCTCATGCCACTCTGTGACCTGTATGAGACTTTTGATGAATTTGGTAAGAATATTCTTGAAGAAGCTACAGTTAAGCACTTGAATGTTTTCAATAAAACTTTGGTTGAAATCATGTCTAGCTTGCCTACAAGCCTATATGAAGCTTTGGAATCCAGGAGAGAGAGTGCCAGAACAGAGGAAGAAAATTTGAGGAAAGGAGTTCTTGTCGATTTGTGCCCTGAAATGTCAATTGAATAAATTGATTGATTTCTTCAAAAATCTAAAAAGGAATTCAGAAGCAAGTCAAGAGTAAATAAACTCATGATTGGTGATGTAATCAATGGAAAATTAGATTGTTAGCTTATTAGATCAATAACATTAAAAATCCAAAGAGGCTATCAAGAACAATGGAAAATCAAAATAAAGAACGATTATACCTTCCTTTCCTTCCATGCTTCACCTTCATAGCACCTTCTTTCTTGCTGGATGATATTGTGCCCTCAGATTCGTTGTGCGAGCAATCTGCAAATGTCTAAGACCTACAACAAGCTTTGAAGGATTTATGCAATGTCTAAATGCCTATGACTATGACAATGTCTATGAAAATAATGACTACTAATGCCAAATGACTATAATGACTATTAAATTAAAAATGAAGTTGTCGGATGAAAAACTAAGTGTGAGAGTAAATGCCTATAATAACTATGCAAAATTTCAACATGTGCGTGTGTCCATCGAAAAGTGAGAGGAAAATGCCATTTTATAGAAAATGTCATTTTGAGCGGACAGATGAGATTAATTGATGATGAAAACCTAAAATGAGAGGTCCAGATCAAGCCTGAGAATCCCTAATTAGGGTTAGGGAAAAATCCTTAATCGAACGGTCAGAATAAAATCTCAGATAATTGGATCGACGATGGAGAATAAATGAGATAAATTAATTAGAAAATGAAGATTTTCGAAAAATCAAGAAGATAAGATTGCCTGATTTGCAAGATTCAAAAAATCAAGAAGATAAGATGTGAGCTGAAGATCAGATTTGGAAAATCAAGAATCTGCCCGATTACTTGATTTTTGGAAGATTAATTGCCAATTTGAATTAAATTAATTCAAAATATGGACTTTATGACACAATAAATAATCTTTTTCAGATTATTTACCAAAGGGACTGATTAAGATTGTGATGACATTTTAAATAATTGATTTATTTAAAATGAGAGGAATATTAAATTGGCAATTAAATAATTAAATTTAATTATTTAATTTAGAAGATAAGACTAATTAATTAAATAAATTAATCAATTCATTTAATTAAGACGATTAGCGACATATTAAATAAATAAATGTAATTCATTTATTTAATAATCAGGAAGAATTAAATGCAGAAAGGGAAATTAAATAAATTAAGAAATTTATTTAATTAAGGGAAGACTTAGACAATTAATGACGTATTTAATAAATATATAAAATTTATTTATTTAATAATCATGAAGAATAAAAGGACATGAATTAATTAAATAATTATGAATTATTTAATCAATAGTCGAATGGGGACCAAGGACATAATTAAATGTATTAATTATGCTAGGACGAAAGTGGTAAAAATGAAGCTTGTAGGCCTAGGTCATTTTTAGGTGTCTACAGGTGACACTGATGCTGTTATAAATGAAACTAAGCTAATTTTTGAAGAATTTTTGTCAAAGGAAAGGATAAATATTGAGGAGATTAATACTGAACATGTTCAAGACAATGAAGAAGTGAATGTGAAGGTAAATGAATCAGAAGAAGGGAATGTATATGAGGAGAACATGAATATGTCTGATCCTCTAGTATTTGAGGATATTTGGAATTCTCCAAATGTGGAAAATCTAGAGACACCTGTGGTGACTAAGGTCCAAGTTGAGGTGATTGCTGAAGAAAAGGAGGTGCATACTGAAGAAACTAAAATGCCTAAAGTCAATCTTGAAGTTGAATCTAAGGCTAAAAAAGGAAAGCATCAAGAAATCAGAATAAAGGAGGTGAAGGAATCTATGTTGGAGCAACAGGATGAGTTAGATCTTGAGTTGGATGAAAACTCAATTAACCTTTCCACTCTGTCTCCAATCCAGATGTTGAAAGTCGCCAACATTGCCCAAGCTAAAGCTAATGAGAGGATATTGAAAACTCACATTGAGGATAATGAACTGCTAAAACTTACATATGGAGTTCTATAGAAATTGATGCCTATATATGTTATGGACCCATCAAGCTCCTCCTCCGGTGAGTTGAAGAAGTTAATAAACTTTGTAGATTCTCATTTTGAGTCTTTTGAGAGATCAGCTCTAGCTAAAGTGAAAAAGGAGTTCAAGGAGAAGAGAGTTGGTAGCCTAAAAGAATTGATTGCCAAAGACAAAGCTCTGTTGAGTACTTGCATAGAGAATGTTCAAGGTGTTATATCTGAAGGAGGAAAATTGTACAAATCCTGCTTAGTCTTGTCCAAATTTACTGAAGGAAATGAGAAGCAAGTGAAAGACATTGAGCAGCAGTTGGTTACTACTTCCAACACTTTTGACCCATTAGCCCGCAGTATTTGTCATCAAGAAAGTTAGGTAATGTCTATGCTCAATCAAATAAAGAATCTGAAGCTCAAAAATGAGAGGATTATTAGTAGAGTATGTGAACTCAGGGGGCTAATAAGTCCAAAAATTGAGACAATGGTAAATGCTCTGAAAGAAGCTAAAGGTGTTGTGACTGCTCCTGATTCGGTAAGTCTTGAAGCTACAAAAACCTTGTCATATCTTCTCTGTGGTCATATTACCATTTTGGAAAGTCTGAAAAGTGTGTGGGACTCAAACTTAAGTGGACTGAAGAATGTCTTTGTAGACGTCTTCAAATTTTTGTACGTCTCCAGATATGTTTGTACAGTTTTTGCAATTTTGGATTCCCCAATTTTGCCATTGATGTCAAAGGGGGAGATAGTGAAGTGAAAAATGCCTTGATATTCTTAGGGGGAGTAGTATTTTGTATTTTGGTAGTGTGCTTATTAGTTTTGACACTTAGTCATTTTTCACTAAGTGTTGCCATCAATGCCAAAGGGGTAGATTGTTGGCATATGGCTTCTAATGTTGTCATTGATGGAAATTGAAGTCATCCCCATGGTCTACAATTCAGTATCTAGTCATACTGGCAGATGAAGTGGAATACTATGTATTGTCGATAAATTACTTGTGGAATAGGGTATCCAGTCAGATAGCTTTACCGAATCATCATTTTGTGCTATGCATCTCTAGAATTGCTTGTTGAGTATATGGATCTTCTTATCATTGAGTTTTGTGGTGTTGCATTAGTTGCAATACGAGTTTGGAGGTCCGGTAGGAATTTTTTTATTTGTTTATTATAGTCGACTCACTGAATGGGGTGCAATGTGGATGTGTTAAGTGAAATAATTTAAGATGTTTTTATGTTCAAATGATTAATTTTGGGTCCTAGTTATGGACTAGATGACTTGTTTGGATACACATCAAATTGTTCATGTTATTGGGCCAACAAATTGTAAATATTCTTAAGTTTTGTTAAGCCAACTTGTATTGATTAAATCCCTAGTCGTGGATATATTTAGAGGATTGATTACATCATTTTGAAGAATGAAGAAGGTGTATTGGTGTATGTTGTGAATATCTAAGAAGTATTTGAGAGATATCATGCGCAGTTTCACTTGTGCATAAAGATTTTGTGTGCGAACTTGGACAGAGTAGAGCAAGAGTTTGATATTAGTCAAAAGGGCAGAAGTTCGTCATCAGAGCTTAACCGAAACTGTAATCAAGCATAAGTCAATGCTATCTAATTAGTTCATTTTATTTTGGATCTTTTCCAAAACTTTGTAAGGGCAGTAATCCCATCCTCTTGAGCAATGTGCTCTAGGCAGTGAGCCTGAATGTAAGTGCATTCCAATTTTGTAATATTTATTTTGGGTATACTCAAAACTTATTGTGGATTGGCCATCCACCGTGGTTTCTCCCCTAACAGGGTTTCCATGAAAAAATCCATGTGTTATGGTTGTGTGGTTTCTTGCTTTCCTTTTCTACATATTATTTTTGATTAAATGTTCTAAGTGGATTGAAGGTTAGAATATTAAAGTTAATTTTTGCACAACACTAATTCACCCCCCCTCTTAGTGTTGCTTGTTTCCAATAGAACCTTCACCACCTATGAGATAAGAATGGGAGATGCAAAAATTTCCAAGAGAGAAGTTGCATTCAAAGCAACCAAAAAGGAAAATATTGAAGCATCTACATCCTGATATGAGGAGACTGATGAAGAAGAATCCAACTTCATCAGAAGATTGAGAAGAGGCTCTAAAAAATATAGAGGTAAGTTACCCTTTAAATGCTTCAACTGTGGTAAAATAGGTCATTTTTCTTCTAAATTCCCTTATGATTAAAAGGATAACTATGAGCAAGAAGAGGATAGTAAAAAGATGAAACCCTATTATTCTAAGAAGAATAATTTATTTTGGAAGAAGAGTCTTTTTACACAAGAAGAAAGTGGTTCATCTAATGTTAGTGATAGCTCAGATGATGACCATGATTGTGCCTTTGTGGATAAGGGAAATGAATCCATATTCATGACATTCATAACAACTTTTCATGAAGAAGTTGAAGGATCTGATGAAGAAGAGGAGGAGAAGTAGATCTTGAAAGAGAACTCATCAATGCCCTAGATGAGATTAAAATATTGAGGAAGGGGAACAAAAAATAGAAAAAGATTGCACAAACAGAGATTGAGAAGCTAACCAAGAATATTGATGATTCTGATCAGATGGTGGTAAGCTTGAAGACTTGAGTTGAAGAAGCTAAGAGGATAGAAGATGTAGTCAAATCTAGACTACAGTCTAAATTTGACGAATACATGAAGCTGGAAGTAGAAATAGTGGCTCTAAGGAAAGAATTAGAAAAATCTAATGAAAATATTGTTAGAGGTATAAAGTTGAAAGGTGGCTCATAAGTAATTAATGAGTTAATTAACCCAAAAAATCCATTAAAAGAAAAGTTTGGCCTAGGTTTTGAGAAAGGAAAGATTCCTACTATCAATGCATTTGTTGGATTGTATGTAATTTTAAAGCAAAAGAAAAGCCCAGTACAAAGGATGAAAAATATTGCAAGGATAATGCATCTAAAAATAAAAAATTAGATAAAGGCACTGCTAAGATGAAGAAAGCTAATGGAGAAGAGAAGCCAACAGTGGATAAGAATATTAACAAACCAGTCCCTGAAGACTTGAAGAAGATGCAAAAAAAAAAGGGAGTTGATGTAGATGGTTTCACTAGGGTGAGAGGCCTGGAGAACCAAAAGAGAAGAAGAGCTCCTCATCCCACACAAAGAAATGATATGATCTGGTATTCCTCATTTTTCTATGGTTACTGCTATACATGTAATTATTTTAGTCATAGGGCCTATGAGTGTAGAGTTGTTCCTAAAAGGAGTACAAACTATGTGAGTATAAATCCATTTTCTCCTTTGTTGGATATGAATGTAATGTGCTACAATTGTAACCAACTTATCCTATAAGGACAAGGATGCGAAAACCTCTTCAAACCAAGTTTCTCCACCATCTCCTCAGATACCAAGTTATCAGTACTTCTAGTGACCACAATAACCTTACATCACTTACCTCCTAATTTACATAGTCTAGAAAAGATTCTTCCTTTGCGAAGTCTCAACCTCTTTCCTACTTTGCCTCATCAAGACTTTCCTAAGCATAAGAGATTCTCGCTGCTCTAGTTCTATCCCATCTACTGCTTCATTTACCTGCTCCTCATGTGCCATACAATTATTTTTACCAGTTCCTTTACTTGTTCCCTCAGGACACTCAAAAGATTGATGTCAAAATTCTCCACACTTGAGACATTTGCCCAAGAATTCCTTGCTGCCATTTCCTCTCCTTTGTACCCTCTGATCTGATTCTTTACTCCATTTATATCTTGATTCTTCTTCACTTGTATGCTTCTCCTTGTTGCTACTTATCTGCTTTTCTTTGCCTCTGGGATTATTTTGTTGTCTTTTCCAAAATAAACTCAGCCTTTAGCCTTGCAACCATCTGTCTCCACCGAGTGATTCTTGTTTCACCATTTTCCACTATGTCCTTCTGCAACTCTTTCCACCATAAAGAAGCATGTCCTTTCAACTTAGTTTGTGCCAATATAACCCTCAATGGGTCTCTAATATCCTCAAGTTCAAAATAGTCTTCCAACTCTCCTATCCAGTCTATCAAGTCTTTTGGATTCAATGTACCAAAGAAGTTAGAAACCTCCACCCTATGACTTCTACTTACTTGTGTTGTTTCTCTCAACAATCTCTCTTATTTCTCTTTTGTCGGTCCTTCAACCTCTTCAGCCTCAAGTTCTTCTGCAACTTCTTCATATTCATCCTCCAGTTCAGGGTTTCTCCTTAAACCACCAAGACATTCCAGATCTCATTCCTCATCTCATTTCTAAAGTCCTCCATCATCTATTCTATTCTTCTAGTGTTCATCCTTCTCAGTGGAATCTCTCCCCCTGCTTAGTGCAACTACCTCAACTCAGTGATCTGACTACAAGGTTTCAATTGCCTCTCACTTGGCGATCTATTGAACACACTTACAACTTGCCTCAAATTAGTGATCTGTTCACCCAAGGAATGTCACAAGGACTACAACCCACTCAAGGTTTGTAACCAGCTCTCATCTCAAGACTCGTAGGTTCACAACCTGCTCCGATACCATCTAATGCAACCACGGTCGGAGGGTCCTCAAAGAGAACAATATGGACCATGCAACAAGAGTCACACAATGAAAGCAACATAGAAAATGGAGGAAAATACAAATTCAAACATTCTTATTATCAAAAAATTTGATTACAACTAGCTGGCAACATCCGGGTTGACACATTCGGTGTGCATGCTTGACTACAACATGCTCAAAATACCATCTTCCTACATGCTCCTCAATGTGAGCAAAAATCCTACAAAGAAAATCTTATCTTTCTCTAATCTCTATAACTCTATTGCCTTCTAATGATCAATTACAATGCTTTATATACATTCACAAATCTAGAAACATCCACATCAGCCCAAAGATTGTTACAATTTCTGACTAAAGAAAATGTAATGTGTGCATGCATATGTCAGCCTCAAATTTGAATTACTCCTTGGTGAATGCATAGGATGAAGTGAGGACCTAAATTAAGGTTGGGGACACTCCATAGAACAATTTGAATCACACTGACATGATTTGAAAGATACAGAAACAATCCAAAAGCGATTGAACTAGCCATCAGATAAGAAAATTATTTTGGTGTTGGTTCAAGAAATTGCCACATAATCTTGAAGCGATAACATGCTGGAAAATGAACCAATCATGCTCAAATCTTGGAATAAGGTAAATGAACATGTCCACAATGTAAACATAGATCTACAAGGTCTGGCAAGCAAACATGAAGAATTACCAAATCTACCAACTTGAATTGAACAAAGACAAACTGGAAAGAAAATATTTTTGGGTGATGTAAGATTGCCACGATCCAAGGATGATCTTGCATCATTGAGAAAAATTCTCTAAGTCTACAAGATGTGGAGATATGTCTAAGGGGTATTTTTGACTACAAACAGTTGATTGCTAAGGAGGAGAAAGGTTTCTATGCAGAATCATCTATGTTGATCTATGTGCATTCAGATTGGTACAGTTGACCTGCATAGCATTTGGTTTTTTTCCATCAATGGGAGATTGTTGGTAATATGATTGTCATTGATGTCAAAATGGCATCTCATTAATGTCAAAATCAGATTTGAGTAATATCAAATGAATAGATTGTTGGTTGATTTCAAAAAGGGAATTAGTGAAGCAAGCTATGAAGTGTTACAAAAATGTTGTAGAATTTTGGGCATCGAACCTTAGGCTTACCTTATATCACTTGCTAAGTAAAATAGGAGTTAGTATTTTTCAGCTAAGTCCGATCAGGCTTCAAACTTTGGTCTTGCATTTTACCCTATGTTGTAGATGATCAGACATCAAGCTTTGGTCATAGAATATATTGTATGCCTTAAAGAAATGCTAAAAAGAATGTGCTAAGTCCGAAAGGTTTTGGACTTTGGGCTTTAGTCATACCTTATAATGAATCTCTCAGTGAAATGAAGAAGGTTTGTGTAAACTCTGAAAGGAGTCAAACATCGAGCATTAGAAATACCTTATACTGAATACACAAAGAAAAAGGAGTTAGAAAGGTGTAAGTATGAAAAGGCATCGGGCATTGGAGATCAGCATTAAGGCTTATGCTTAACAAGAAGTGAAGAAAGGGGTATGTAGGAACCCTAAACCCTGACACCCAAAATGGATTCGGTGTTCGTAAATTAGAGTTAAGGATTTCACCTTAATAGTTTGTTAAGCATGAAGAAAGGTGAATGAGTAAACCTAAAAGGTCGACACCTAGAAGGGTTATGTTTGGAAATTCTTAGGAAGGAAATTTTATGGCATCGTGGACTGGTAGGAAGGATTATGCCTTATCAAAATGCTAGTAAGCAATAAGATGAATGGGAGAACTATTGCAAGTATGAGCTTGTCTGGTGGTATTGTCATTAATGTTGTCATTGATGTCAACAATGTTTAGTATGTTGCAGATTGTACATGTATGGTTGAGATGTTGTTAAGATGTGGAGCTACCTTTATGGTGTTGCAAATATGTTGGTTTGATGAGTTTCCAAGTGCTTTTGAGAAAATTAATAAAGAAGAGAAGTCAAAGTGTTGAGTGTGTTCATATTGTGCTTCGGTATGTGCTCTGCATTTCTTCTTTGTTGATCATATGCATGTGCAGATCTGAAGGCATGTTGATGGTGATTTGATGATGATATAGTCTGAGTTTCATTTTTTGGTGAGATGGTACATAGAATTTGTGTCCACTGGTATATGTGTTCTACCAATAGTGTTAGTGTTCTATGGATTGGGAGAAATATGTTTTCTCTGCAATTCTCCACTATTTTGTTTCAGATCATGTAGATTTGGGAGATGTCTTGTGAAGGTCTTTCCTATGCTCTGGTGAAGAGGTTTGGATTTTGGTGATTCAAAAATCATGTTTCAGTGTCTTTGTGTGTGTCTGCACAACCCAGATTGACTGGTAAAAGGAATTCAGTGATTGAAGCCTGTTGTTTTTGCTATGGATGTATCTGGAAGATTTTGAGATGTATTCTCATGCATAATGAAGCATTTTGTGTCATTCGCATGTCATCTTCTTGTTGGAAAGTTGTGCATCATTGATAATTTGTGTTTTCATTAAGTTTGGACGACCTAGTGTTTACACTTCATTTGAAGAATAAAATTTAATTAAGGAAGTGTGTAGAAGATTCAAGAATATTTTTTTTTATGTTTTTATTGGTCCACTCTTATTCCTTTCCACTACAATAATTTAGAGTTTTCGACCTGAATTTGAATTTATGAAACAATGTATTGTGGCCGACCTTGGTAAATGTTTCTAAGGATGAGAATGGTATAAAATCAAGGCGAGTTGTGAAGAATTGTATGACAGTGTGATGCAAAGTGACGAAAGTGTGCCACAAATCATAAGAGCAGAAGTGTGTGTGTGAGTTGTGATAGTATTTTTTCAGTGTGTTGAAGGTAGTGAATTGAAGATTTTTGTAATCCCACGAATGTGCTTTAATTGTTGTGGTGGATCTTTTGTTCTCCTTTGTATCTATAGGCAGTGAGACTCCCTGTTGGATAGTGAGTCCTTTGTAGGTAGTGAGCCTTTGTATTTGGACAGTGAGTCCTCTTTTGGGAAGTGAGCCTTTGTATTCAGTTTATAATCTTTATATTGTGAGTTAACCCTCAACGTGGTTTTTCCCTTATTGGGTTTTCCACATAAAAATATGGTGTTCATTGTGTTGATTTACTTTCTGTTGTCTTTGTTTCATGCTCATATTTAATAACAGAATAGTGTGGTTGAAGATTTGATAAGTGATAAAGTTTTAATTTTAAATTTGTGTGACAATTGATTCACCCCCCTCTCAGTTGTCCTACGCCTATTTAACAATTGGTATTAGAGCTTGTGGTTCCTTGTTGTAGAGCTTAACCCCTTAGGGAAGATCCAATGGCGTGGAGCTTAACCGCTTAAGGAAGATTCGATGGCGCACAAGTTGTCGATCCCTATGTTTGATGGAACTAACTACAAAGATTGGAAGGGACAAATGAGAGGATATATTATCTCTCTTGGTTTCAAAACCTGGAAGGCTATTGAGAATAAGTATACACTTTCATCTGGTGGTGTTAATACTACAAATGGGATCTCTGCTTATGAAGAAAATGAGAGGGCGAAGTATGTGATTTGGAGTGGTTTATCAAAAAATGAGCGAATCAAGGTTAATTCTTTGGATACTGCATATGAAGTCTGGAAGAAGTTGGAAGACATGTATGAAGTGAATGAAAAAGTGAAATTGACAAAGAGACTAGCGGCAAAGTATAGATTTGTGAACTTGAAAATGGAGGATGGTGAAGAATTTACAAGTTTCTTTCACAGGTTTGAAAAGACTACAAATGAGGTTAGAAATCAAGGAGGAAAGCTAGCAAATGAAGACATAATAGAGAAGATCCTAATCACCCTACCAAAATGCTACAATGATAAGATCTCAGTGATTGAAGAAATGTATGACCCTAAGAAGTACACCTTGGAACACTTGTTCTGCACCCTTGCAAGCATTTGAATTGAAAAAGTTTTGGAAAGATGACAAGATAGAAGAAAAGAAAAAAATGACATTTAAGGCAATAAAGATTGAGGATGAACCAGATAGAGATGATGTTGATGAGTTGGAAGCTAACTTCACCAGGAAGTTGAAGAAAGGTACTGGAAAGTATAAAGGTATGTTTCCCTTTAAATGTTTTAGTTGTGGTAATATTGGTCATTATGCTTCAAGATTTCCGAATAGGGATGCACATAAAAAGAACAAGGATTATAAGGATAAGGAAAGGAAGGATAAGAAGTATAAGAAGTTGTACTATGTTAAGGAAGAGGAAGGTATTTCTGATGATGAATCTAAAAATGAAGTTGATGATAGTGAATGCTTATTCTTAGCTTTGGAAAATAAATATGTATCCACTAACCCTAGAAAGTGTGTAAGCAAAAGGGATCTGTAAGTTAAGAAGAATAGGATGGAAGGTACTTGGTTACCGAATTTCATGCAAGATAGGATGAAGATTACTGGGTAATTGACAATGGATGTTCAAATCAAATGACTGGAGATAAGCGTAAGTTCACTAAACTTGAAAAATATGATGGTGGTTTAGTCATGTTCGATAATGATTTAGGAGCTAAGATCTATAGTAAAGGTTCAATTAGTTTTGATGGAGTGCATAGTACTGATGATGTATATTATGTGAAGGGTTTGAGGCATAATCTTTTGAGTGTTGGTCAAATGTGTAGCAATTGCTTTAAACTTGTGTTTTAGAATAATACCTATGAAATCAGGAAAGGATCCAGAAATGGAGATATGATTGTTGCTGGAGGAACTCACGAAAACATCTATCAGCTGAAAGGAGTTTATGGTCATTGTCTTGTATCTTAGATCAGTGAAAGTTGGTTATGGCACTAGAGAATGGGACATGTGAATTTTGATAATCTGGTCAAGATCAATAAAAAGGAAATAGTTCGAGGACTACTTAGAATCACAAGACCTAATAATGCTATTTGCAGAAGTTGTCAATTGGGAAAGAAGACAAGATGTAGCTTTAAAGGAAAAGAATATTCTACTACCGGTATGTTGGAGTTGGTAAATACTGATCTATGTCATCTGACAAAGATTGGAAGCTTGAATGGTGATAGATATTTCATGTTGCTTATTGATGATTACACTCAAATGACATGGGTTGCTTTTCTTAGAGAAAAAGAATTAGGCCCTAGATAGGTTTAAGGTATTTAAAGCAAGAGTGGAGAATGAAGTAAATCTTAAAATCAAATGTTTAAGATCGGATAGAGGTGGTGAATTCACTTCTGGTGAATTAATGCATTATGTGAAATGCATGGCATCAAAAGATAGTTTTCTGCTCTGAGAACCCCACAACAAAATGGAGTAGTTGAAAGGAAAAATAGGACAATACAAGAAGTTGCTAGAACTATGATGAAATAATCTAATGTACTGGATGTATATTGGAGAGAAGCAATACATATTGTTGTTTATGTTCTCAATAGAGCTCATATTAGACACAACAACATAAAGACACCTTTTGAGTTATGGACTGGTAAGATTCCTACTGTGAAATATTTCAAGGTATTTGGAAGCAAATGCTATATTAAAAGAGATGATGAAAACATTGGAAATTTTGATGCTAGATGTGATGAAGGAATATTTCTTGGATACTCTACTACTAGCAAGGCATACATATGCTTTAACAAAAGATTAAGGAAGATCATTGAAAGTGCTAATGTGAAAGTTGATGAAGACATACGCAGACCTATTGAGATAAGTGAAGTTGAACCTGATGATCCTATCTGCGGACATATACCTGAAGAAAATAAGGAGAAGGAATAAGAAGAACAAGTAGTAGAAGAAGAAGAAAATGAACCGAAACCTATTGCTAGGACTCCTAAATATGTACAGAAGAATCATCTAGAAGATTAGATAATTGGAGACAAGAGTGAAGGTGTAAAGACAAGAAGCAGAGTTGTAGCTGAGGTAAATTTCTATTTACTTTCTAAAATAGAACCTAAATCTATAAAAGAAGCATGTGAAGATGAAAGTTGGATGAGAGCTATGAAAGAAGAATTGCAGTAGATAGAGAAGAATCAGACATGGGAACTAGTCCCTAGACCCATGAACAAGAATGTGATTGGCTCAAAATGGGTGTTCCGAAACAAACTGAATGAAAATGGAGAAGTAGTGAGGAATAAAGCAAGACTGGTATGCAAAGGATATTCACAAGTTGAAGGCATAGATTTTGAGGAGACATTTTCCCTTGTGGCCAGAATGGAAGCTATCATAATTTTTTTTGCATTTTTTGCACACAAGGACTTCAAAGTATATTAGATGGATGTTAAGTCAGCTTTTCTGAATGGTGAGTTGGAGGAAGAAGTATACATGGAACAACTTGAAGGGTTTCAATTTTCTAACAAGCTAGACATGGTTTGTAAGTTGAAGAAGGCGTTGTATGGATTGAAGCAAGCTCTTAGAGCTTGGTATGCAAGACTGGATAGATATCTGACAAAGCAAGGATTCAGTAAAGGTTTTGCTGATAGCAACCTCTACTTCAAAGTGCAAGGTAATAAGATGTTGATTGTAGTAGTTTATGTTGATGACATCATTTTTGGAGGAAATGAAGGCATGTGTAAAAATTTTGCTGAAGAAATGCAAAAAGAACTTGAGATGTCTATGATTGGTGAATTGAATTTCTTTCTTGGTCTACAAGTGAATCAAACTGACAAAGGGATATTCATTTCAAAATCTAAGTATGTTAAAGAGTTGTTGATGAAGTTTGGAATGGAGGATTCTAAACCGGTTTGTACTCCTATGGTAACCAGATGTAAACTGAGCAAGGATGATGAATCTGCTAAGACTGATCAGAGAAAATACAGAGCCATGATTGGTGGGTTTTTTATCTCACTTCTACTAGAATAGATATTATGCATGTAGTGTGTTTAGTTTCTAGATTCCAAGTAGATCCTAGAGAAGCACATCTTATGGTTGTAAAAAGAATATTTAGATATCTTAAAGGCACACCAGATTATGGACTATGGTACCCTGAGAGTAATGATTTCACTCTGAGTGCTTATACAGATGTTGATTGGGCTAGATGTGTAGATGATAGGAAGAGTACCAATGGTGGTGCTTTCTTTCTTGGTGGAAGACTAGTTTCATGGCTAAGTAAAAAGAAAGATTCAATTTCTTTATCCACTATAGAGGCCAAATATATTGTTGCAGTGTCCTATTGTACACAAGTTATGTGGATGAAGAAAACTTTGAAAGACATTGGTGTGGTATGTGATGAACATATTTCTATTTTCTGTGATAATACAAGTGCAATAAACATTTTGAAGAATCCGGTTATGCATTCAAGAACGAAGCACATATCTATCAAGTTTCATTTTCTGAGAAAAAAAGTGTTGGAGAATGAGGTCAGATTGGAGTATGTAACTACAAAGGAACATATTGTAGACACATTTACTAAGCCTCTTCCAAAGGATACTTTTGAGAATCTTAGGGAGAGGTTGGGGGTCATTGGCCCTCCTAACTAGGTGCAGATGAAGGTGCATCAGTCTAGTGAATTCATAGATTTTTCATTTACCTGGACTGATTGATGGGTCTACTCCGTAGGGGGAGTAGAGAAGATTTTCATTGTTGTAGTATGAGTGTACTCCTAAGGGGGAGTAGTTAGAGTAGTTGTTCTTTTCCATTGATGTCAAAGGGGGAGAAAAGGTTATGTGTTGCCATCAATGACAAAGGGGGAGATTGTTGCAAGTATGAGCTTGTTTGGTGGTGTTGTCATTAATGTTGTCATTGATGTCAACACTATTCAGTATGTTTCAGATTGTACATGTATGGTTTAGATGTGGAGCTACCTTTATGGTGTTGTAGATATGTTGGTTTGATGAGTTTCCAAGTTCTTTTGAGAAAATTAATAAAGAAGAGAAGTTAGAGTGTTGAGTGTGTTCAGATTATGCTCCAGTATGTGCTCCACATTTATCCTATGTTGATCCTATGCTTGTGCAGATCTGAAGGCGTGTTGATGGTGACCTGATGATGATATAGTCTGAGTTTCAATTTCTGGTTAGATTGTATGTAGAAGTTGTGTCCATTAGTATATGTGTTCTACCAATAGTGTCAGTGTTCTATAGATTGGGAGAAATATGTTTGCTCTGTTGTTATCCACTATTTTTTTTAGATCATGCGGATTTGTGAGATGTCTTGTGAAGGTATTTCCTATGCTTTGGTGAAGAGGTTTGGAGTTTGGTGATCTAGAAATCATGTTTCAGTGTCTCTGTGTGTGTTTGCATAGCCTAGATTGATTGGTAAAAGGA
Organism: Sequoia sempervirens; assembly: GCA_007258455.2. Lineage (NCBI taxonomy): Eukaryota > Viridiplantae > Streptophyta > Pinopsida > Cupressales > Cupressaceae > Sequoia > Sequoia sempervirens. The sequence continues at coordinate 48,601 of VDFB02012141.1, forward strand.
ATTCAGTTATTGAAGCCTGTTGTTTTTGCTACGGATGTATCTAGAAGATTTTGAGATGTATTCTCATGCATAATGAAGTGTGTTGCATCGTCTGCATGTCATCTTCTTGTTGGGAAGTGTGTGCATCATTGATAATTTTTGTTTTCATTAGGTTTGGCCGACCTAGTGTTTACACTTCAGTCAAAGAATAAAATTTAATTGAGGAAGCATGTAGAAGATTCAAGAATATTATTTTTATGTTTTTATTGGTCCACTCTTATTCCTTTCCACCACAAGAATTTAGAGTTACCGACCTAAATTTGAATTTATGAAATGATGTATTGTGGCCGACCTTGGTAAATTTTTCTAAGGTTGAGAATGGTATAAAAGCAAGGCGAGTTGTGAAGAATTGCACGACAGTGTGATGCAAAGTGACAAAAGTGTGCCACAAATCATAAGAGTAGAAGTGTGTGAGAGTGAGTTGTGATAGCAGTTTTTCAGTGTGCTGAAGGCAGTGAATTGAAGATTTTTGTAATCCTACAAATGTGATTTAATTGTTGTGGTGGATCTTTTGTTCTCTTTTGTATCTATAGGTAGTGAGCCTCCCTATTAGATAGTGAGTCCTTTGTAGGAAATGAGCCTTTGTATTTGGACAGTGAGTCCTCTTTTGGGTAGTGAGCCCTTGGAAGTGAGCCTTTGTATTCAGTTTATAATCTTTATATTGTGAGTTAACCCTCACCATGGTTTTTCCCTTATAAGGTTTTCCACATAAAAATCTGGTGTTCATTATGTTGATTTACTTTTTGTTTTATGTGTTTCATGCTAATATTTAATAATAGAATAGTGTGGTTGAATATTTGATAAGTGATAAAGTTTTAAGTTTGAATTTGTGTGACAACTGATTCAACCCCCCCTCTCAGTTTTCTTGCACCTATTTAACATGAGCCTTGGAATCTGATAAACTCATGCATGCTTCAAAGCTTTGTGCTTTGATATTTCAGAGGTTGGTCTTATGGTTTCCGATGGAGTGAAGGAAGGTAAATGGTAGAGGGTAAGACCGATGGACGAACCTTGACAGGTATGGAGAAGCATCAAAAATTGGTGTTCAGGATTGCTTGTTAATCTCTACAATGCACCTCAAGTATGAGGTGAGAGGGATTAGTGATCCTTGACTCCCGACAATCATGAATGAAGGGGTAATTCTACCATTCCATAGGAATCTTGTGTTGACTTGAGTTGACTAGCCTAGATATGTAGATTAGTGACATGTGGCAAGAAATGATTGCTTGAATTTTTTATTCACATCATTGTTGTGAATCAGTAGAGATCTACTACCATGTTTAATGCAATTCAAATTGGGTGATTGTGTTCTAAAGCAAGGCAGGTAAATTAGATACGCTAGATCATGGCACAAATTTCAAGATTGATGGTCTATATTCAAAGATTGGATTGTGTCAAGTAGCTAGGTAAATGGACTTATTGCATGGAAAATGATATAACCACTCTAGCTACATTTTGGTGAAGGATTGAAATGAATTGTTGATGCCATTAATGTACAGGAGGCTATGTATCTGGAATGAGATCGAGCATACAAGAATATGGCATTAAATGTAAATAAAATATTAAGATTGAGAGACACCAAAAATAGAAAATGCATTGAATAAGGTCGGTGGTGTTTGGCTCAAGAAGAGATGTCTTGTTAGTGAAGCTATGTGAGCGAAGTTGAACAACTAAGAGTTTAGGGGAAAAGAGAGTGATTGTTGTATGAGAGATTGCATGTTCAGTATGCATATGATGTGAAGAGAAGACCTAAACTGTAACACAGAGAATATCATCTAGGATATGTATTGAATTTCAGAGGTGTGTGAGATACAATAGAGAAAGGGGAAAGAGAAGTGTAGAACAAAGAAATGAGTTGTTGAGTGAATAGTAGCAAAGAATGTGCAAATTGTAGAGAAGAGAAAAGAAGAGAAAAGAAATGAGTTGTTGAGTTAGAAGCAACAGAGAGAATGCTTGCATAGATGCAAAGCAAAGAATGAGTAGTTGCAGAACATGTTTGTAACATTGAATTGGATTCATTTGAATCATTTGTAATTTGGAGTAGTAGCTCCATAACTCTTACATTATAAATCTGATTGGTTGGTGCTATCAGATAGTTGAGTCTGAGCTCAATGTAGGGAGTGGATGCTTTCTTGGAGTTAGTTCTCCTAAATAAGTGGATTGGTGTCTCCTTAGGGTTGGTTCCCTTAAACATTGTAATCGGTGAGGTTCTATTGTGAGGTTGGTTTAGGATATTATATCCTAGTAGCTATTCTCATCATGGTTTTCCCATATCAGGTTTCCCACATATATCTATTGTTATGATTATTTGTGTGTGTTCTCTTTGTATTTACTTTTATATTGGTTTAAAAGTATTAAATAACTAGTTTAAATTGATCTACTATTTCATCCCCCCTCTTAGAAGATAGTTGTGTTCCAACAAAAATTAGCCTTCCAAACATCCAAACAATTGATTGATCCTGATCCATCCATTACCTTAGGAATTATTCCTTTCTCCATGCCTTCAAATATCTTCAACTTTGACCTAAATTTTATATCCAGTTTTGTTTGGAAGGAAAAAATATCCCCCAATAATTCAATTCTTTCAAGAACTTGCGCCATGTTCTTGGGGGAACTCCCATCAAAGCTTGTCATCATTATCATTTATTTCACCATATTAGCTCTAAAACTCCATTTTCTCAACACTTCTTGGAAATTGTTCTGAATTTTCTTATGCTTGTCATAAGCCTTATTCAATCCATCAAAATCAATTCAAGCTCCCTCAATTTTATGCAATACATAAGAAAGTTTGTGACCCAATAAATCATTAGTTATATCAGTGGCAACTATATTGGCCTCCTCCTTAGCTTTGTTTCCATTCTCCTTACTTTGCTTCAACTGCTCCTTCAATTGTTTGATCCTTAAATATAGAGTCTCTCTATCTTGGGTTGAGAACACACCTGATATAGATGGAGGAGGTGGTGTAGTTGCAATTTTTGGAGTAGTAACCTGTGGTGGTGGTAGTCTTGCAACCAATTTATTGTAGTTATCTTGTAGATTTACATTCTTAACATGTAACTCATCATATGCTTCCTCTACTCTCTTGGTTGTATCTACACTAAAAATGGCAGTGTGCACCATGAATTGTGCTGCTTGTAGTGCTATAGTATTTGATGTTATTTTATGATCACATTACCTATGATCTCCTCAACATTCCTTGCTAGTCTTGGTTTATTGGTGGTGGGTGCCATTTCCCATATAGCCAATATTTGAAAACTAGCACTAAAACCATATCCAAAATATACATCCCCTACTTACTCATCTTAAGTAAAGGACCTGTTATCTAGGTACCTTATTGTATATAGTTCTATAATTGAGGTGAGATCCCATATAGGAAATATAATAATACCACTCTCTTTTACCAATGTTCTTCCCTCCTTAGGAGTGATATTGGAAGCATCAAAGTCCATTTCTTGAATAACCTGTTGGGTGACCTCCTCATGTCTTGCAAGATCAAATCCTTCATTTTCCTTTTCTATCTTCTAATTAAGCTTATTTTTCTTGATTTGATGAAAAAGTCTTTGAACTCCTTTAAATTGACAAATGTGTCATCATCCATAAACTCACTACAAGACAGATATATCATATCATCTCAAACAAAATTCTCATCATAAAATATAATAATTTTCCTATCCTCATGTACTTGTTCATCCTATAGATTGATTTATGGAGATTGGTAGCATTGGTTAACTTCCTCATCTCCAGAAATATTTTTAGAAGACTCCTACATTGTTTCTTTATCCTCTATCTATTCTAAGTAATCAACTAAAGGTTGATCAAGGGATGGAATTGATCGAATTAGAGTTGCTTGGGCTAATGAATTTACATACAAGGCTTGTTGAATATGTTGTTCAACCTCCATTGCTTGTGGCTCTTGTTCTGCCAATTTCATCATGTTTGTGAATGTTCCATCTACCATGGAAAAAATCATTTTATCCATCATCTCAAAGGGTTTTGTATACTTGGAAAATGAGCTAACATAGGAAAGATTAACTTGTATCCTCTTCTCCTCAGTCTTGACCATGAATGTCCATGTATTTTTTCTATCTTTGACCTCCTCGTCATTTTTTAGGTTTCTAACAACATCATCTGATGCATGAAAATAATAATAATATTGGGATCTACCCCTCTCAACCCTCACTCTACCGATAAACCTCCTAGGGTCACAATTTATAGGAGGGTCTACCTTCATCCCATAGGTTTTCAAAATTGTGGAAAATAATTCCAACCCCTCCTTTCCAGTGATGTTGAAGTGGGAAAACGTCATACAACCAGGGATAAAAGATCCCTTCTTAGCTAATTTAAATTTGACCTTATCAAATTTGTTCAACTGCCACATGATTTCCATAAATTGTAGTCTATCTATTACATATATTGGAAGATAGTGAGGCTATACTAGTGTACCATATATCTTGAAAAATAGTGCAATTGGTATGTAAATACCAATCTACCCAATTATGATCAATCTTCAATTCAGGTTCATACTGTTGTGGCCTCAAAAGCTTCATGATGTTCATAGAAGTTATGCTTTATGGATTGTAGTCAAGATTATCCAATACAATTAAAATAAAACTATTTTCAAAGGTGAAATAATTGGAAGCGTTACAGTTGGAATCCCAAATATATGTCCACACTTGGACTGGTAACCTCTTTTCTTATTATTCTAGACTTTCAAATCCATGGGCTTCTACCACACTTTAGCCCCACTTTATAAAATCATGTGCAAGAGTAGGGAGTACCATCTGAAATGAAGAACAACCTTAGGATATTTTAAATATGTAAGCTATTTATGTATCCCTTCAATAATGAAAGAAGAATAATCAAAACTTCTATTGACATCCCTATTTTGAATATCAACAAACAACATCATCATGTATACATGAATCTTCATCTTGTAATCCCCCCTGAGGTGGCATAAAGCGCAGTAGGTGTTGATGAAAACATCCTCAAAAATATCAAAACTGAATGACTCAATTTTATTTGGAGCACATATAATCAATCTCCAATCATCATCCCTTCTTCTGTGTTTTAGGAGCCACAAAACCCTATAACCATGTTTATCCTTTTTGTACTCTCGGCATGGGGAACCAAAATCAATTGTGACATTGACAAAGGGATTTAGGTAAAATGTTTCAATTATTTTCTACCTTGAAATTTCTTGGAGAGGAGCACCTTTCTAACTTTTGATAATTCAGTTCTTCACATCATACCCTTGTGCTAGGGCTCTCACTAGGTCAACATTTATAAATACATTAGGAACCACCAATTTTCCCAAGTTTGAAGTCAAAAAATTTGGTAGTGGTCTATGAATTTCACTTATTTTGTATGCATACTCAAATAATCTCCATCTATCCATAGGGATAACAACATCCCCAATCTTCTCAGACATGTCATGTGGTTTGTCTGTCAGGACCCTAGTGCCTTGGGTGTGTTTTTCCCATTTGGTTGAACTAGGAATTTGTTTCATGAGGTCATCCTCCATGAACCTCTTTGTACCCTTAGTTTTAACACTTGATTCACTCATATTTTGAGGGTTTAATTTTGACTAGGGTTTATATTTTTTTGGGTGAATATTTTTTAATCAACTAACTGATTACAAAATTGTGATATTAGCCACAACTATAATGAGATTAAATATCTCCTCTTAGAAAGGGGATGCTCCCTTCTTATTTCTCACTAAAAACAACTAGAAGCAAACTAATATTATGTACAATACAATTATTCATTGGAAACTGTTTCCATTCATACTTTTCTCTTGTTTTAGAAAAGATGTTTTCCTCTTACAAAAATTATAATTATATCTTGTGAAAATTACATGTAATCAACCAATATCTAATTCAATTAGATGAAAGAATAATCAAGGTGATACTAGTGAGTGTCAGTAGCAAGGAAATCAATAAAATCACAAAGTCTTTTGTTTCTTCCTATGATGATTCGAAAAGAACAAGAATGGTATACGTTGTTGATGGAAGAATGTCATTGATGCTATTGTTGGCAACATGAACATGGGGGATAAGCACAAGGTATATTACTACGTGTTGCAGTATTGCCATTTTTGACGTGGAGATCATGGTGCAAATTATTGAAGATCATTTTGGTTGGTTCTAACAGGTTTTGGAGTGTTTGTGGAAGACATTTTTGCAAGATGGTTTGATTCGATAAAGTTGGTTGTGATGGAAAATTGACTAAGTGTCAACTTTATTAATTTTGTGCAACATAGCTCTAGTTTTTCGGTCCACATTGATCCACGAATGAATTTTTCACCCTACACTTCTAATATTGTTTTGTTGGTTGTTAGAAGTATTTGATTCCAAAATTTCATCATTTTTTGGCTCTTGGTTTGAGAGATATAAGTAATAGAAGTTCAGCCTAACAAGTTAAAATTATTTCTTGTATAGTGTATATGAGTGGTGTTAGGGTTAGAAGGAAGATATCTAATAGTTAAATACAAATTTGATCAATAAAATAGAGAAATCAAACACACATATAAAATATAGCAACATAAAAACACAAAGAATTTAACGTGGTTCACCCAATATGGGCTACATCCACAATACTGTAGCCATCCAATGATTTTATTATCTAGTGCAAAACATATTACAATCTCATGAATAATTCCCTACTACAACTCCCATCCCAACCGCTTATTACAAGCTTTTTAGAACCTTCTAGAATTGGGGTTTTACAAAGTCATTTTTTATTTTGTCAATGACGATGGAAAAAAATAGGAGATTTTTTTTTCTCGCGGGCTGCCGCTCGTGAAGCCCCCTACTTTTCATGGGTTGTTGCCTTAAAACCCCTACCCAGGGCCTAGCCCGGCCCCAGACCCCTATGAGGATATATGAAGAGTGTATAGTATAGCATAATTAGTCACCACATACCAACAATATCCCATTTAGAGACTGATCAAGCTCCACAATACAAAATCTCCCACTTGGAGACTAATCTTGGATGACACTGCTTGCACTTACAACTCCCACTCAAAATAAGAACCTTGGACCCTACTACTCTATTATACTTTTAACCATGAATACCAACTAAAGTTGAAGAGGAGCTCAACTTCTCTTTTCACTGATTTTGTAAACATATCGGTTGGATGGGCATCTATATGTATCTTTTCTACCTTTACCTAGCCATCCTCCAACACTGACCGAATGAAATGATATCTCAATTGTATGTGTTTGGTTTTAGAGTGCAAGGAAAAATTATTTGCAAGATGTATAGCACTTTGGTTGTCTGTAAACAAGTTATTTTCAGCCTATTGTTTGCCCAAGTCTTCCATCAAAAGTTGCAGCCATATCATCTCCTTTGTTGCCTCTGTTGCAACAACATACTCTACCTCCATGGTGGATAAAGCAACCACCTTTTGTAACTGATAAATCCAACTCACTGCTATCCCACCAACTATGAATACATAACTTGTGGTACTTTTCCTAGTATCTATATCCCCTGTCAAATCTAAGTCAACATAACCTTTTAAATCAGTACTAGAGCCCCCAAAACATAAACATTTATTGGATGCACCTCTCAAGTACCTGAGAATCCATTTTACTGCATTCCAATTCTCAACTCCAAGATGAATCATATACCTACTAACAACTCCTATAGCATGTGCAATATCTAGTCTTGTGCATACCATTGTTTACATTAAACTACCTACAACTGAAGAATATGGTACCTTGGACATTTTGTCTTCCTCCTCTTGTGTATTTGGACACATATCCCTTTTTAATTTAACATGACTAGGAAAAGGTGTGCATAAATCTTTGGTATTCTCCATATGAAATCTCTGCAACACCTTATCAATATAATCGGCCTAAGATAAAAACATTTTTTTTTTCTATCTCTTGTAAAATTCATACCAAGGATTTGTTTCGCTTCCCCCAAATCCTTCATAGCAAAAGAATTCACTAATTGATATTTTAACTCCTTAATGTGAACCATGTTAGACCCCACTACAAGCATATCATCAACATATAAACATAAAATAATATAGCTATCATCATCTAACCTCTTAAAATAAACACAATGGTCTGAATTACACCAATTGTAGCCATGCTCAACCATAAAGCTATCAAATTTAATATACCATTGCCGAGGTGCTTGCTTCAAGCCATATAAACTTTTCTTCAATCTGCACACCAATTTCTCTTCACCATTGACCTCAAATCTTTGTGGTTGTTCCATATATATTTCCTCTTCCAAATTACCATGGAGAAAGGCTGTTTTAACAAATAGTTGTTCCAAATGCAAATATTTAGTAGCCACAATACTTAAAACAGTGCGTATAGAAGTCATTTTAACAATAAGAGAAAAATTCTCATAAAAATCAATACCATTTTTCTATGCAAATCCATTTACAACTAACCTGGATTTAAATCTTTTCTTACCTCCATCCTTCTCTTTCAACCTATAAACCCATTTTTGTGGTAAAGACTTTTTACCTACAGGAAACTTGCATAATTCCCAAGTTTGATTTTTCAGCAAGGAGTCCATTTCTTCTTCCATTCCATGCTCCCATTGAACCTTGGTATCCACCTGCATAGCTTCATCATAACATTCTAGTTCACCAGCATTAGTTAATAAAATAGAATACAAAGAGGGAGAATATATTTTTGGGGGTCTACTTATCCGTAAAGATCATCTAACATTCACTGGAGTTTGTGGTCTTTGTTGTTACAGAGCATGAGGAACCAATGGAACATCACTGTTCGGTGTATCATCCAAAACTAGATAATCATTTTATTTCTTCTCATGTTGCTACAACTGATCTTTGTAAAACACTTTCTCACTAAATATGGCATCCCTACTTCTCACAATTTTTTTGATTTTCAAAATCCCAAAGTATATAACTAAATTCATCAATGCCATATCCAAAAAATATACATTTATTTAATTTTGCATCAATCTTGGTTCTATTTTCACAATGTACATGTGCAAATGCTTCACAACCAAAGGTTTTAAGAAAAGAATAACTCACCTTCTTACCTATCCATGCTTCCTTTGGAATACCACAACCCAAAGGATTAGAGAGACCTCTATTAATTAAATAAACAATAATGTTTATAGCCTCTTTCCACATGTTTAAAGGTAGCCCAACATGCAATCTAATAGTTGTGTACACTCCATTATTATTCTATTCATGTGCTCAACCACTCCATTTTTCTGTGGAGTCCTTGGAACCATTTTCTTCCTACAAATACCATTAGGGGAACAATAATCTTGAAACTCTTTGTTGCAATACTCACCCCTATTATAAGATTTGAGACATTTTAACTTTTTACCCATCTCATTCTCAACCAAGCTTCTTTGTTTTCTAAAAGTTTCAAATACATCAGATTTTTTCCTAAGAAAATAAATGCATACATTCCTTGTTGCATCATCAATAAAAGTGACATAATACCAAGAGCCACCGAGAGAAGATACTTGAGCTAGTCCCCATACATCCGTATGCACAAGCTCCAATTTCTCATCTTTCTTTTGCTTCCCATCCTTGAGAAAACTAACTCTCTTTTGTTTTCTATACACACAACTTTCACAAAAATCCATATTAACACATTCTAGACCTAGTAAAACATTCTTTGAATGAAATATTTTCATATATTTTGCAATCATATGCCCAAGTCTATTATGCCACAGTGCTGATTCAAAATCCACAACAACTATCTGATTTTTTTCCTACTGAACTGCAAAAACTATTCTTGAACATTAATTTTTATCTACAATAGCTAAAGTAGAAGGAACAGTATGACTTGTACAAAGATATAAGGTTCCTACTTTCACACCTTTTGCTACCACTAAGGCACCATTTGTAACCTTCCAATTTTTATCTCTAACTATAACACAACCTTCATCATCTAGTTCCCCTACTGAAATTAAATTTCTACTTAACTTCAAAACATTCCTTACCTCATGTAGTAGCCAATGGTTCCCATTTTGCAACTTAATATTGATTTTTCCCTTTCCGTAAATTTGACAGGGTTTGTTATCTCCCAAATAAACTAGCCCAAAATCCCCTTGGACATAATCAAGAAAATAACTTCTATGGGGTGTATCATGAAATGAAGCCCCTGAATCTAACACCCAACAATCATCATCATTATCAAGGGAAAGAATCAAAGCATCCTCATTAGATTTATTATTACCACATTTTCCTCTCTATTTCCTTCCTTTTTCTCTCCGTTATTTTTCCTAGACCAACAATATTTCTTTAAATGACCCGACTTACCGTAGTACCAACAATCCTTCATTTCTCTGGATTGAGACCTTTTATCCTTTAATCTTCCTTGTGACTTCCCAAAACTTCCAAAATTGTTTCATTTCTCCTTTGTTCATCCCTTGCTTTCTACATTCAAAACACTACCTGATGTGGATATTCCACATGTGCTTTTCCTATGAATTTTCCCACTGAAATAACACCAATAACATCATCAAATTTCATTGTACTTGATCTAGAAACAAAATTGCTAACAACCATTACCAAGCTATTCCAGCTTTCAAGAAAAGAACATAGAATTAAAAGAGCCCTAACTTCATCAAATTTTAAATTTATAGAATTTAATTGACTGATAACAGTATTAAACTTATTTAAATGATCAACAACCGACCCATCTTCTACCATTTTCATATTAAATGAATGCTTCATAAGAGATACCTTATTCGAAGCAGAAGGATTTTCATATAACTTCGCTAGGGTTTGCATCAAATCTTCAGTTGTCTTTGTTGTTGTAATATAGAATGCCATTGATTGTGCTAGGCATAAATGAATACTGCCAAGTTCCTTTCTATCCAAAATATCCTAGTTCTCATTAGAAATTGTTGAGGGTTTCTCAGTGTTCCCTTCCAATTTCCACCATAAATCCTTCTGATAGAGGTAGTCCTCCATTTGATTTTCCATAATTGATAATTCTACCCATTGAACTTCTTAACCTTCAACTTACCCTTGCCTACCATTACTCCCACTCAATCATGATACCTTCCTATAGAGGATAGATAAACACAACCTTGCTCCGATACCACTTGTTAGGGTTAGAAGGCAGATATCTAATAGTTAAATGTAGATTTGATCAATAAAACAATGAAATAAAACACAAAAAAATTATAATAGCAACAAGAAAACATAGAGAATTTAACGTAGTTCACCGAATATGGGCTCATCCACAATACTGCAGCCATCCAATGATTTTATTATCCAATGAAAAACATATTACAATATCGCGAATAATTCCTTACTGCAACTCCCATCCCCACCACTTATTACAAGCTTTTTAGAACCTTCTAGAATTAGGGTTTTACAAAGTCATTTTTTATTTTGTCAGTGACAAAGCAAAAAAATAGGAGAATTTTTTTCTCAAGGGCTACTGCCCCTAAATGCCCACTTTTCATGGGTTGTCACATCTGAACCCTTGCTCAGGGCCTAACCTGGCCTCAGACCCTAGTGAGGATACATGAAGAGTGTACATTATAGCATGATTAGTCACCACATACCAACAATCTCCCACTTGGAGATTGATCAGGCTCCAAAACAAAAAATATCCTACTTGGAGACTGATCTTGGATGACACCACTGCACTTATAGCTCCCACTCAAAATAAGCATCTTGGACCCTATTTCTCTATTATACTTTAACCATGAATACCAACCAAAGCTAAAGATAAGCTCAACTTCTCTCTTGTCGCTATCTTTGTAAACATATCTGGTGGATTGGCATACGTATGTATCTTTTCTACCTTTACCTAGCCATCCTCCAACACTGACCGAATGAAATGATATCTCAGTTGTATGTGTTTTGTTTTAGAGGGAAAGGGAAAATTATTTGCAAGATGTATAACACTTTGGCTATTTATAAATAAGTGATTTTTAGCTTGTTGTTTTCCCAAATCTTCCATGAAAAGTTGTAGCTATATCATATCCTTTGTTGCCTCTATTGCAACAACATAGTTTTCCTCTGTGGTGGATAAAGCAACCACCTTTTGCAACCAAGAAATCCAACTCACTATTTTCCCACCAAATGTGAATACATAACCTATGGTACTCCGCCTGGTATCTATATCCCCTACAAAATCTCAGTCAACATAGCCTTTTAAATCAGTATTAGAGACCCCAAAACATAAACATTTATTGGATGTACCTCTCAAGTACCTGAGAATCCATTTTATTGTATTCCAATGCTCAACTCTAGGATGACCCATATACCTACTAACAACTCCTACAACATGTGCAATATCCAGTCTTGTGCATACCATGACATACACTAAACTACCTACAACTGAAGCATATGGTACCTTGGACATTTTGTCTTCCTCCTCTTGTGTCTTTGGACACATATCCTTTTTCAATTTAATATGACTAAACAATGGTGTGCAGAAAGCTTTGGCATTCTCCATATGAAATCTCTGCAACACCTTATCAATATAATTAGCCTAAGATAAAAAAAAATTGTTTTTTCTATCTCTTGTAATCTTCATACCAAAGATTTGTTTCGCTGACCCCAAATCCTTCATAGCAAAAGAATTCACTAACATTCATTTTAACTCCTTAATGTGAACCATGTTAGACCCCACTACAAGCATATCATCAACATATAAACATAAAATAATGTAGCTATCATCATCTAACCTCTTAAAATAAATACAACGGTTTGAATGATATTGACTATAGCCATGCTTAGCCATAAAGCTATCAAATTTAATATACCATTTCCGAGGTGCTTGATTCAAGCCATATAAACTTCTCTTCAATCTGCACACTAATTTCTCTTGAAATTTGACCTCAAATCCTTGCAGCTGTTCTATACAGATTTCCTCTTCCAAATCACCATGGAGAAAGGTTGTTTTAACATCTAGTTGTTCCAAATGCAAATATTCAGTAGCCACAATACTTAAAATAGTGCGTATAAAATTCATTTTAACAACCGAAGAAAAAATATCATCAAAATCAATACCCTTTTTCTGTGCAAGTCCCTTTACAACTAACCTGGCTTTAAATCTTTGCTTACCTCCATCCTCCTCTTTCAGCCTATAAACCCATTTTTTTGGTAAGGCCTTTTTAGTTGCAGACAACTCACATAACTCCCAAGTCTGATTTTTTAGCAAGGAGTCCATTTCTTCTTTCATTCTATGCTCCCACTGAACCTTGGTATCCACCTACATAACTTCATCATAACATTTTGATTCACCTGCATGAGTTAATAAAATAGAATACAAAGAGGGAGACTATTTTTCTGGGGGTATACTTATCCTTGAATATCATCTAACATTCACAGGAGTTTGTGGTATTTGTTGTTGTTGTTGTGGAGCATGAGGAACCACTGGAACATCATTGTTCAATGTATCATCTTGCACTACACAATCATTTTCTTTCTTCTCATGTTGCTGCAACTGATCTTTATACAACTCTTTCTCATTGAATATGACATCCCTTCTTCTCACAATTTTCTAATTTACAAAATCCCAAAGCCTATAACCAAATTCATCAATGCCATATCCAACAAATATACATTTATTTGATTTTGCATCAAGCTTGGTTCTATTTTTAGAATCTACATGTGCAAATGCTTCACAACCAAAGGTTTTGAGAAAAGAATAACTCACCTTCTTACCTAGCCATGCTTCCTCTAGAAAACCACAACCCAAAGGATTAGATGGATCTCTATTAATTAAATAAATATCAATGTTTACAGCCTCTTCCCACATGTTTAAAGGAAGCCTAACATGAAATCTAATAGTCTGTGCATGCTCCATTATTATTCTATTCATGCACTCAGCCACTCCATTTTCTTGTGGAGTCCTTGGAACCATTTTATGCCTATGAATACCATTAGAGAAATAATAATCTTCAAACTCTTTGTTGCAATACTCACCACCATTATCAAATTTGAGACATTTTAACTTTTTACGTGTCTCATTCTCAACCAAGCTTCTCTATTTTTTAAAAGTTTCAAATACATAAAATTTCTGCCTAAGGAAATAAATCCATACCTTCCTTGTTGCATCATCAATAAAAGTGACATAATACCAAGAGCCACTAAGAGAAGATACTTGAGTTGGTCCCCATACATGTGTATGGACAAGCTTCAATTTCTCATCTTTCTTTTTCTTCCCATCCTTGAGAAAACTAACTCTCTTTTGTTTTCCATACACACAACTTTCATATAAATCTATATTAACACATTTTAGACCTGGTAAATATTTCTTTGAACGAAGTACTTTAATACCTTTTGCACTGATATACCCAAGTCTATTATGCCATAGTGTTGATTCAGAATCCACAACAACTATTTAATTTTTTTCCTGCTGAACTGCAACAACTGTTCCTGAACATTGATTTTTATCTGCAATAGCTAAAGTAGAAGGAATAGTATGACCTGTACAAAGATATAAGGTGCATACTCACACCTTTTTCTACCACTAAGGCACCTTTTGTAACCTTCCAATTTTTATCTCTAAATGTAACAACACAACCTTCATCATCTAGTTGCCCTGCTGAAATTAAATTTCTGCTTAACTTTGGAATGTGCCTTACCTCATGTAGTAGCCAATGATTCACATTCTGCAACTTAATCTTGATTCTCCCTTTCCAATAATCTGACAAGGTTCGTTATCTCCCAAATAAACCAACCCAAAATCCCCTTGGACATAATCAAGAAAATAACTTCTATGGGGCGTAGCATGAAATGAAGCCCCTAAATCTAACACCCAAGAATCATCAACACTATCAAGGGAAAGAACCAAAGCATCCTCATCAGATTTATTACTTACCACATTTTCCTCTTTATTTTTACAAGACCAACAATCTTTCTTTAAATGACCTTGCTTACCGCAATACCAGCAATCCTTCTTTTATTTGGATTGAGACCTTTTATCCTTTGATTTTCCTTGTGACTTCCCATGACTTCCAGAATTGTTTCCTTTATCCTTTGTTCTTCCCCTACTTTTTGCATTCAAAACACTGCTTGATGTGGATGTTCCGCTTGTGTTTTTCCTATGAATTTCCTCACTCAAAATAACACCAACAACATCATCAAATTTTAATGTATTTGAACTAGAAATAGAATTGCTAATAGCCATTACCAAGATATTCCAGCTTTTAGGCAATGAACACAAAATAAAAATATTCCTAACTTCTTCATCAAAGTTTACATTTACAAAAGTTAATTGACTAGTAACCATATTAAACTCATTTAAATGATCAATAACTGACCCATATTCTACCATTTTCATATTAAATAAATGCTTCATAATAAATACCTTATTCAAAGTGGAAGGCTTTTCATATAACTTTGTTAGGGTTTACATCAACTCTTGAGTTGTCTTTGATGTTGTAATATTGAATACCACTAATTGTGCCAAGCATAAACGAATACTGTCAAGTGCCTTTCTGTCCAAAATATCTTGTATTCCTCATCAAACATTGTTGAGGGTTTCTTGGTTTTCCCTTCCAATGGCCACCATAAATCCTTATGATAGAGGTAGTCCTCCATCTACATCTTCCATAACTGATAGTTCTACCCATTGAACTTCTCAAACTTCAACTTACCCTCATCTACCATTACTCCCACTCAATCATGAGACCTTCATGTAGAGGATAACTGAACAAAACCTTGCTTTGATACCACTTGTTAGGGTTAGAAGGTAGATATTTAATAGTTAAATGCATAATTGATCAATAAAACAAAGAAATAAAACACATAGAAAAATTATAGTAGCAACAAGACAACACAAAGAATTTAACGTGGTTCACCCAATATGGGCTACATCCACAAAACTGTAGCCATCCAATTATTTTATTATCTTGTACAAAACATATTATAATTTCACAAATAATGCCCTACTGCAACTCCCATCCCAACCACTTATTAAAAGCTTTTTAGAAGCTTTCACAATTAGGGTTTTACAAATTAATTTTTAATTTTGTTCGTGACAAAGTGAAAAAATAGGAGAATTTTTTTTTCTCGGGGGTTGTCACCCTCGAACCCCCGCTTGGGGCCTGGACTAGCCCTAGATCCTAGACCCCAGTGAGGATACATGAAGAGTGTACAAGTGTAACATGATCATTCACCACATACCAACAATCTCCAACTTGGAGATTGATTAGGCTCGACAACAAACAATCTCCCACTTGGAGATTGATCAGGCTCGACAACAAAAAATCTCCCACTTGGAGATTGATCTTGGATGACACCACTGCACTTACAACTCCCACTCACAATAAGAACCTTGGACCTTGCTGCTCTGTTATACTTTTAACCATGAATAACAGTCAAAGCTGAAGAGGAGCTCAACTTCTCCCTTGTCACTCCCTTTATAAGCATATCCGTTGGATTGAAATCTATATGTATCTTTTCTAGCTTTACCTATCCATCCTCCAACACTGATCGAATAAAATGATATCTCAGTTCTATGTGTTTTGTTTTAGAGTGCAATGCATAATTCTTTGCAAGATGTATAACACTCTAGTTGTCTATAAACAAGCGATTTTTAGACTGTTGTTTGCCCAACTCTTCCATGAAAAGTTATAGCCATATCATCTCCTTTGTTGCCTCTATTGTAGCAACATACTCTACCTCTGTGATGGATAAAGTAACCACCTTTTGCATCTGAGAAATCCAACTCACTTTTGTCCCACCAATTGTGAATACATAACCTGTAGTACTCCTCCTAGTATTTATATCCCTTGCCAAATCTGAGTCAACATAGCCTTTTAAATTAGTATTAGAGCCTCCAAAACATAAGAATTTATTGGATGTACCTCTCAAGTATCTGAGAATCCATTTTATCGCATTCCAATTCTCAACTCTAGGATGACTCATATACCTACTAACAAATCCTACAAGATGTGAAATATCCAATTTTGTGCATACCATGACATACATTAAACTACCTACAGCTGAAGCATATGGTACCTTGGACATTTTTTCTTCCTCCTCTTGTGTCTTTGGACACATATCCTTTGTCAATTTAACATGACTAGGCAAAGGTGTGTAGATAGCTTTCGCATTCTCCATATGAAATCTCTGCAACACCTTATCAATGTAATCAGCCTGAGATAAAAACATTTTTTTATTTTTCCTATCTCTTGTAAAATTCATACCAAGGATTTATTTCGCTAGCCCCAAATCCTTCATAGCAAAAGAATTCGCTAATTGACGTTTTAACTCCTTAATGTGAGTCATGTTAAACCCCACTACAACCTCTAACCTCTTAAACATAAAATAATGTAGCTATCATCATCTAACCTCTTAAAATAAATACTATAGTCTAAATTACACCAAATGTAGCCATGCTCAGCCATAAAGCTATCAAATTTAATATACCATTGCTGAGATGCTTGCTTCAATCCATATAAACTTTTCTTCAATCTACACACCAATTTCTCTTGACCTTTGACCTCAAATCCTTGTGGCTGTTCCATATATGTTTCCTCTTCCAAATCACCATAGAGAAAGGCTAATTTAACATCTAGTTGTTCCAAATGCAAATCTTCGGTAGCCACAATACTTAAAACAATGCATATATAAGTCATTTTAACAACCGAAGAAAAAATATTATCAAATTAAATACCCTTTTTCTGTGCAAATCTATTTACAACTAACCTAGCTTTAAATATTTTCTTACCTCCATCCTCCTCTTTTAGCCTATAAACCCATTTGTTTGGTAAATCCTTTTTACCTACAGACAGCTTGCATTATTCCCAAGTCTGATTTTTTAGTAAGGAGTCCATTTCTTCTTCCCTTCCATGCTCCCTTTAAACCTTGGTATCCACCTACATAGATTCATCATAACATTCTAGTTCACCAGCATTAGTTAATAAAATAGGAGGGTCTACTTATCCTTGAAGATCATCTAACATTCACTGGAGTTTGTGTTATTTGTTGTTGCTATTTTTGTGGAGCATGAGGAACCACTGGAAAATCATTGTTTGGTGTATCATCCAACACTATGTAATCATTTTCTTTCTTCTCATGTTGTGGCAACTAATCTTTGTACAACACTTTCTCATTGAATATGACATTCCCACTTCTCACAATTTTTTGATTTTCAAAATCCCAAATCCTATAACCAAATTCATCAATACCATATCCAAAAAATATACATTTATTTGATTTTGCATCAAGCTTGGTTCTATTTTCATAATCTACATGTGCAAATGCTTCACAACTGAAGGTTTTGAGAAAAGAATAACTCAACTTCTTACCTATCCATGCTTCCTCTAAAATACCACAACCCAAATGATTAGAGGGGCCTCTATTAATTAAATAAACACTAGTGTTTATAGCCTCTAACCACATGTTTAAAGGCATCCCAACATGTAATCTCACAATCCGTGCACACTCCATTATTGTTCTATTCATGTGCTTAGCCACTCCATTTTTCCTGTGGAGTGCTTGGAACCATTTTCTTCCTATGAATACCATTAGAGTAACAATAATCTTCAAAATATTTGTTGCAATAGTCACCACCATTATCAGATTTGAGACATTTTAACTTTTTACCCATCTCATTCTCAACCAAGCTTGTCCATTTTTTAAAAGTTTCAAATACATCATATTTCTTCCTAAGGAATAAATCCATACCTTCCTTGTTGCATCATAAATAAAGTGACATAATACCGAGATCCACCAAGAGAAGATACTTGAGCTGGTCCCCATACATGCATATGCACAAGCTCCAATTTCTCATCTTTCTTTTGCTCCCCATCCTTGAGAAAACTAACTCTTTTTTTTTTTTTTCATACACACAACTTTCATAGAAATCCATATTAACACATTTTGGACCTAGAAAAAAATTCTTTGAATGAAGTACTTTCATACTTTTTGCACTTATATGCCTAAGACTATTATTCCATAGTGTTGATTCATAATCCACAACAACTATCTAATTTTTTGCCTATTGAACTACAACAACTATTCCTGAACATCGATTTTTATCTACAATAGCTAAAGTAGAAAGAAAATTATGACCTGTACAAAGATATAAGGTTCCTAATTTCACACCTTTTGTAACCTTCTAATTTTTATCTCTAAATGTAACAACACAACCTTCATCATCTAGTTGCCCTGTTGAAATTAATTTTTTTCTTAACTTTGGAACGTGCCTTACCTCATGTAGTAGCCAATGATTCCCATTCTGCAACTCAATCTTGATTCTTCCCTTTCCAACAATTTGATAGGGTTTTTTATCTCCCAAATAAACCATCCCAAAATCCCCTTGGACATAATAAAGAAAATAAATTCTATGGGGCGTAGCATGAAATGAAGCCCCTGAATCTAACACCCAAGAATCAACAAAATTATCAAGGGAAAGAACCAAAGCATCCTCATCAGATTTATTACTTACCACATTTTCTTGTTTATTACCTTCCTTTTTGTCTCCTTATTTATTTTTCCAAGACCAACAATCTTTCTTTAAAGGACCTAGCTTACTATAGTATTGACAATCTTTATTTTCTTTCGATTTGGACCTTTTGTCCTTTGATTTTCCTCATGACTTCCCATGACTTCTAGAATTGTTTCCTTTCTCCTTTGTTATGCCCCTGCTTTCTGCATTCAAAATATTGCTTGATGTGGATGTTCCACTTGTGCTTTTACTACAAATTTACTTGCTCAAAATAACACCAAGAACATAATCAAATTTCAATGTATTCAAACCAGAAATAGAATTGCTAACAACCATTACCAAGGTATTCCAACTTTGAGGAAAAGAAAAAAGAATCAAAAGAGCCCTAACTTCTTCATCAAAGTTTACATTTACAGAAGTTAAATGACTAGTAACTATATTAAACTCATTTAAATGAGCAGCAACTGACCCACCTTCTACCATTTTCATATTAAATAAACGCTTCATCAGAAATACCTTATTTGAAGTGGAAGGATCTTCATATAACTTCGCTAGGGTTTGCATGAACTCTTGAGTTGTCTTTATTGTTGTAATATTGAATGCCATTGATTGTGCAAGTCATAAACGAATATTTCCAAGTTCCTTTCTGTCCAAAATATCCTAATCATCATCAGACATTGCCAAGGGTTTCTTGGTTTTCCCTTCCAATGGACACCATAAATCCTTCTGATAGAGGTAGTCCTCCATCTGCATCTTCCATAATTGATAGTTCTTCCCATTGAACTTCTCAACCTTAAACTTACCCTCAGCTGCCATTACTTCCACTCAACCGTGAGACCCTCCTATAGAGGATAATTGAACAAAACCTTGCTTTGATACCACTTGTTAGGGTTAGAAGATAGATATCTAATAGTTAAATGAAGATTTCATCAATAAAAAAAGAAATTAAACACAAAAAATTTATAGTAGTAACAAGACAACACAAAGAATTTAATGTGGTTCACCCAATATGGGCTACATCCACAAAACCACAACCATCCAATGATTTTATTATCTAGTGTAAAAAATATTACAATCTCATGAATAATTCCCTACTGCAACTCCCATCCCAATCGATTATTACAAGCTTTTTAGAAGCTTCCAAAGTTAGGGTTTTGCAAAGTCAATTTTTATTTTGTCTATGATGAAGCGAAAAAATAGGATTTTTTTTTTCTCAAGGGTTGCCACCCCCAAAACCTCGCTTGACTCCTGGCCCAGCCCTGGACCTCAACAAGGATACATGAAGAGTGTGTAGTATAGCATGATCAATCACCACATAACAACAA